>JAAALK010000081.1:53863076-54162377 GCA_019279435.1 Zizania palustris
AACCAAGGGTTGGTTTCGGTGTTTTGTGATGAGTGATTGACTGGATTTTACCCTCTGTTCGAAGGGTACCTCCGAAGGGGCTTCGGAGGTGGTGCCTCCGAAGGGTGTTCGGAGGTGGTTTCACCGAAGGGTGTTCGGTGTTTGCTTGCTGCAGCTGTTGCAGCGGAGTGTACCTGTCGGAGGGGTCCGACAGTACACAATGACAGGGTTCGTACCGATGGCTTCGGTACTTTGGGCGGTACACCGGAGTGTGTACCGAAGGTTGCTAACCCGGAGAGGTCTCCGGAGTACTGGATACACTTGTTTGCTTGTCGGTGGTGCGCAGGGACTCCGGAGGCGACGGACAAGGTTCGAGCCAGGTGAACCTGGGTCAAGCAGGAGGCTTGATGCCAGGGGAGCGGGGAGCTCCGTCACGGTGGCTGCGAAGGTGGTCCGGGTCGGTCCTCGGGTCGAGACGTGCCAGGTGAAGGCAGAGAGTGCGGAGCGTGGCTCCGGCTGAAGGTGCTCCGAGACAAAGTCCTCGGAGGTGAGGCAATTCGAAGGTACCCCGAAAGGAGTGACTTCGGAGTTGGTGGAACAAGTCCTCTACGGAGGCAAGGTGTTTGAAGTGTGCTCCGGAGGGAGACACTCGAAGGTTGCCCGACGAAGGTCTCAGAAGTCGAGGCGCATCGAAGGCATGGTCCGGGTGAGGCTCGTCGAGGTGTGTGCTCGGAGTGAGACACTGCGACGAAGTGCTCATGGAATGCTTCATGCGAAGGCCTTGGACGAAGGAAGGACTTCGAAGGGTGGTACTCCGAAGGTGGGGCTTCGGAGTGAGGATGACTTGTGGTGCTTCGGCCATGCATGGCTTCGGTACACGGACGGACGGTGTTTGAGCTAGGAGTAGCTGCGAAGCCGTGGTGGTCCACTCCGGAGGTGGTGGTGCGAAGGCCCAAGGGGCTTTGACGGCTTCGGCTCAAAACCGTCACTGTATCGAAGGACTTCTTCGGCGGAGCGAAGGCCAACAGGCTGCAGGCTTCTCGCCGAAGCTACCGCACCCTCCGGTGCGAAGGAAGGTTCCAGAAGTCAACACTGTAAAGGCTGACACTGTTTGTTCTGAAAAAGGCTGACACTGTCCCCTCTGCAGCTGACAGAGAAGCCTCCAAAATAAAGGTGGACTACCTTTTGTACCCCTTAGTTCTGTAGAGACAAAATGAATGTAAACCCTAGAGGTAGTGTAGTCAATTCCTTTGGGTGAACCGTGGGCTATAAATATGGGGGCTCGGTAGGTAACATTTAACACTTTGAGCATTTACTGTTGAGCTCCTGTACACACAGACCTCGCTGGTTTTCATCCAGAGTTCAATATATTTTGTGTTCCTTGTTCAAGCGGCGAAGCCCTGCTTCTGTGTGCTTTTGCTTGAGCTCGCTTTACATACCTCGCTAGTCTTAGTGCACTGAAGCTTGTTTTGGCGAAGGGTGTTTTTCTCGCGAAGTGTGTTTTACAGTGTGCTGTCGCTCTGTGTAACACGAGGCAAGACCTCGCTGCTTACTAGCGAAGCCCTGATCTTTTCCCGTAGTGCTTCTTGTGTCGAAGCCCTTAGCGTGGTCCGTTTTGTGTGCGTGTAGACCTTCGCGTACGAAGTCCAGCACCAGTTGCTGTCGCCAAGTACTTGGTCGAAGTCCTCAGAGGGCTGTCCACTCTTGCGAAGGGTGAAGTGCGAAGCCTGCTCGAAGCACCTCGTGTGCGGAGCCTGCACTGACTTAGCAGAGTAGATTTTCGAGGGTTGTTCGTGGAGCGAAGTCTTCTTGGCTTCGAACTTTTGCTACTCCGAAGCCTGTGTTCGAAGGTGTCGAAGTACCTCCGAACCAAACCTTCGAAGGTAGTGTTCGAAGCCTGTTCCGCAGAAGACAGAACAGAACCGAAGGCTAAGTTTTTAGCCCGAAATTTTAAAAGCTCCCATTCACCCCCCCTCTGGTCGCCGTTTCCGGTCCAACATTTTGTCTACTTATCGATGGTGACATGCGCAAAAATTCGAAGCATGCAGGTGCTCGGGCAATCATTGTGCCTAGCGAACCCTTATATAAGATAAAAGCTCCGCCACCCACAAGGGGGGTAGGAGGATAGGAGTCACACAGCATGCTGTCGAAGCATTCCACATTAAAATATTATATTCATACATCAGGAAAAATTGTTATCTAAACCCAAATAAAAACGGAGACCCTTTCGACCCCTAGAGCTACCCCTGCGGCTACTTTGCCCTTCGGAGCTTGAAGTCTTTTTAGGCCGGGAACTTCTCTTTTTCTTCGAGGCTCGCAGTTTCTTCTGCTCCTCCTGAAGTTCGGCCCACGTCAAGAGCCTTTCGGAGCCGGCCTCGGCAAGGTTTTTGGCTCGATACTCCGAGTCAGACCAGTCGACGGGCTCGGAGGACGAAGACCCCTCTTCCTTTTCTTCCTCTTTAATATAAGACAAAACATCCCTTCGTACTTCAAGGGTAACTTCCCCCCGTCTCCGCGAGGAACAGAAAAGCGAGAGCGGCGATAAGGTCTCAAACTCTCAAGAACTGCCCACTCCTTGCGAAGCTCGGCAGTAGGTTCCAAAAGTACGAGGTCAGGGCTCGAAGGGCATGACAGAACCTAAAAAAGAGCAGAACACCCAAGACAAGTACTGTTTATAACTTTCTCATTAATTAAACAAAGTTTACAAGACCACATGTACACAACAACCCTAAGCGGCTAGACCTGCGGGTCGGTCGGCGGAGCTGGGACCGAAGGCGCTGGCGAAGTCGGGAGTGGTGGCTTCGCCTGAGCTTGCTTTTGCCGGCAGGCCTCGTCGATCCAAGCCTTAGCAGCAACTTTGTGGTCCGCCTTCCATACTGATCGGAAAGCTTCCCAAGCCGAAGCCACCTCCGAAGACGGCCGCAGCAGGTCATCATCCGCGAAGCCTCCAGGAGACGAACCACTAACCGAATCGAGGGGAATCCGAAGAGTTTCGAGGTGGCGAAGAACCCCGATGCTGGCGCACTGTCCGGAGATCTCTCCGTACCGTACTCCGGAATTCTTCATCAGCGACGAAGCTACCTGGATCCTCGTCAGCTTCCGGTCGAGCGGCTCGAAGGTTGCAGCAGAGGTCGAAGGGCACATGGTGCCAAAGTACTCTAACGTACCCTGAAGAGCTTCCAAGGTACGGTCAGCAGTACTAGAATTCTTTCTATCTGCTACTTCCAGGCTTGCAACCGTTGCGTCCAACGCGGCCACCCGGAGCATCATGGAACTCTTCTGAGCCATTGCCTGGCTAAGAGCCCCTTGAAGTTCCACCAGATGTCCGTTCGAAGCAGCCGCATCCTGGCGAAGCTTCTCGACCTCCGCACGGAGAACCACTCGTTCAGCCTCGGCTTCTTCGGCATGAGAGCGGAGGGCTTCAAGGGCTTCGTCAGACGTGGCCTTAGCCTTCCGTTCTTCCAAGAGTTCTTCATTCAGCCTGAGAGACCTCCCGGTGGAGTCGTCAAGAGCTGTTTGAAGGGCTGTAACCTTCCGGTTAAGTCGGTTAATTTCGACCTCGCTGGAAGTCGCTGCCGCTCTAGCAAGGACGAATTGCTGCAAGGAAAACAAGGTAAGTGCTAAAGAAGTTTTGACCATTAAAATACAGCAACCGTGGTGTCTTTTTCATACCTGAAGGGCAGCCCTTTCGAGGGCCGTGTTGAGGCTCGAAGCCCTAACTTCGCTCAAAGCGGAGATCAACTCCGAATTGGCAATATCCTGGCTTTTCTCAGCCAGGGGCTCCAGTAGCCTTCGAAGGCCGCTCCGATGCTCCAAGAAAGGAGCCAGAAGAGGGAGCCAAGACAAGGCCCGGGCGTCGTCCTCTGCAGCCTCGTCCTCTGAGTTGCCGACGGAGGGCGCTGCTTGGTCAACCCGAAGGCCCAGGCTAGAAATACTCTTACCCCTCCCCGGCACAAAAGGGGGAGAGGCAAGAACATCTCGACCCTCGGCCGGAGCCACGTTGTCGGAGGCACCGTCAGTAGTCGAGGTCGCCACGGCCGGAGCCAATTCCGTCCCAGGGAGCACATCGTCCGCTCCGAAGGATACGTTCTCCGCCACCGGGCTCGGAGCCCCCAGGGGAGCCGGAGGGTCCGCTCGGGTGACCGTCTCCGAAGAAGTAGGGACGTCGGGCGCCACCAAGGCTTCGATACCCGAAGAGGTACCTATTTCAAATATCAAGGTTAATTAACATATTCTACAGATAGCAAGCGAATGCCGACGAAAAAAGAAAGAGCTCCGGGAAAATACCTCCAAGAGCCGCTTGAGGAAGGATCGCCGGATCCTCCAGGACTTCGTACATCCGGAGGATGTTGTCGAAGTCATCCCCCGAAGCCCTGCCCTCGGTTTCGTCCGTCGGGGCCGCAACCTCCGCAGGAACCCCTTCGGGTGCAGGCAAGTCGGAGGTAGAGTTTGACTCCACTTGCACGTTGACAGGAGCAGGAGGAGTCAGTGGAGTTACATCAACATCCTCCCTATCGGGGAGGTTTGTGGGGACCTCCCCCATATCTTCGTCGATCGGAAGATAGTCTTCGAAGGCCTTCGCTGTAGCACCTCCGGAGTCTTCTGCCTCTTCGGGAGTCGGGCTCCGCTCATCCGGCGACGAAGAAGATGAAGCGGGTGTCAAGTGAGGAGGCTGCTTCACTGCCCTCTTCTGAGCAGGCTGCTTGCCAGCTTTTTTAGAGGGCTCGGCCGCTGCTTTTCTCTTGCGAGCCGCCGCTCCAGCTGGGGCAAAGTCGGGAAGCTGCGGGGGCTCCATGCCGAGGGCTCTCCACACCCTATTCGAGCGCTCCCAACTCCCCACCAGTTCCAGCCTCCTCTGCCTCTCGGCCACCGAAGGGGCTCCGAGAATTCGTTCGGTAGCCCGGACTATGTCGTCCGGGGCTAAAGCCAGAGGCGCCGCTGAAAAGAAAAAGGTATAAGAAGCATAAGTATAATTAATGTGTTCATGTAAAATGATGCCGCAGGAGAAAGACGTACCTATGTTTCGGAGGTCCCCCTCCGAGGCTTGCGGGATGGAGATTGGCCAACTGGCTCTGAGGGGTGAGATCCGAAGGCCTACGAACTCTTCGGCCAGGTCGCGCATACTCATGCGACGAGCCACTGAAGCCAGCAACCCTAGCCTCGTCGTGAGCAGGCTAGGGTTCGGGGAGATGTCCGCTTCCTTCCGGAACCAGATTTCTTGAAGAGGGCCCGAAAGGGGGGAGTCTTCTCCTACTTCGGCGTAAAACCACCGAAGTATCCAATTTGTATACCATCGATCGTTTATGGCCTTCGCAGGGAAATGAAGAGCGTGCTCTCGCCGTAGCTGGAAATTAACACTGCCGAAGGCCACTGTCACCTTCGAGTCTCCGGGCCCATCTTGAGGCTTCGGCTGGCAGATAGCCTCGTGGGTCGCTGCGAAGATCTCGGAGCGCCCTTCACACCCCTCCGCCCGAAGAGCCCACTCGAAGACGGCCAGGCGGACGATTGCGTTGGGGGACAATTGAGGCAGAGTAATGTGGAACAGGTCCAGTACCTCTGCCAGAAAATCCACGGCTGGTAGCCCCAGACCAGCTTCGAAGAACGCCTCGAAGACTACCACTTCTCTGCGCCGAGGCCGCGGAGTCGACTCTGTCCCAGGGACTCGAGTCCTCATTCCGGCTCCCAGCTTCCCGTCTACTGCCTCTTCAATGGACTCCGCGGTGCTCACTGACTGACCAATGACGAAGCTTTGAGCCATCTTCTTCTTGGAGGGCGGGCGGAGCGCTCGAGGGTTCTTGGGCCAAGCACCGCCCGGACCCCCCGCCATTGCTGTGGCTGCTGATGCAGCCCATGCCTGCCGCTGCGCCAGAGTGTTGGCCGCCAAGGGAGTTGTGTGGCTGGTTCTCGCCATTGCGCTCAAATGCTCGAAGGGGCGGAAGGTTGAGGGGAAAGGTGAATTGTAAGAACGGTGAATGCGGTAAAAAACTTCCAGTAATCCCCTTTTCCCCCTTTTATAACCGCACAACCTATACTGCTCTTCGAGAAGTTTCACACTGCAGGTTCGGCTTCCGTCGCCGACAGGTGGGGCTGGTAATTGGAACGGCGTGCAACCGCTGAAGAAATCGACCGTTACTTCTTTTTCACAGTGGGTAACGGCTATTTGCGCCGTAACGGTCATATTGACGGTACCCCACGACGTTCACACTCCGTAACCGTCGCCACGATGAAAGACACTTCGTAACCGCTTGCACGACGCTCACACTCCGTAACCGCTTTCGTAACACTCCTACACCGAAACCATGCTATTACCAGGGAGTTTTCCCACTATGCCGAAGCTCGGAGACGAACGTTTTAGAATATTGGGTCCAATATTCTGGGCTAAATCACAGCATCTTTGCATTCCCTTTAAGCCTCAGAAACTAAAAATGTTCCTTTCGTATACTGCCTTCTTTCTAAAAAATAGGTTATCTACAGAAAGACGTATTCGAGGGGCTACTGTTGGGGGAAATTACTTCATTTCCAGGACTTAAAGGTTAATCCTCCGAGGGCTCCAAGAAGATCCCGAAGATGGTTGAATAATGCTCGAAGCATACGTCAGCACGATCGAAGGGTGTCACTATGCAAAATCTCGAAGGACCCTCCGAAGGGAAGGAGGAGGCTTCGAAGCAGGCTGACGTGACTGATTGGATGCCCTGCTTATCCATCTACCCTACAGCACTTTACCGTGTATAACCTTGTTTATAATACTGGAGGTCATTTGTAATATAAGGGTAAATAGGTCTATTCCTTAAGCCTTTTTCACTATAAATACCCCCCATTGTACCTTGTAAGAAGGATCCAGAACCAGTGGTTCAAACACATATATTCGGACCTCTTGAGTTGTTATCCTTTACGGAGGCTCAAGTTTGTCCTAAAAGCACAAACCTCTTGTTTGTTTGTTCTTAACTACTGAGAACCTGTTGGTGTAATTTTTACGCCAACAGGGTCCTTGGTTGCAATTTGGGACTTGCCTTCGTCACCATGTAGCAGGTAGTCTTCCAGTTCCTTTCCCATGCGAACGTATGAATCTCTTTCTTCAGACTCCTCCGAAGAGGAGCTCCGAATATCGAGCGAAGCCGGAGACGATGGGGGCGAGGGGAGTTTGGCTATCTTCTTTCCCTTCTTCACAGGAGTCTTCACGGCCATCTTGGAGGTCCCAGTGGCGGCTTTTCTCTTCCGAGAGACCGCTCCTGTTGAGTCGAAGTCCGGCAGAGGTGGAGCCTCCATCCCAAGAGCATTCCACACTCGGTTGGAGCGCTCCTAGCTCCCAACCAGCTCCACTCTCTTTTGCTTTTCCACTATAGTAGGGGCTCTGAGCACCCTTTCTGTAGCCCTGGCTATCTGCTCTGGAGCTGATGCCAATGGAGCCGCTGAAAAATGGTAACAATTTATTGAGGATACTATTTGTTCTCTAATCAATGTTAATGTAGAAGATGCGAAGGCTTACCAGGCTTCGAAGCTCTCCTTCCGAAGCACTTTCAAATACAATCGGCCAATTGACCCCGAGAGGAGGAATCCAAAGGGCAATGAATTGTTCGGCCAAGTCTCGCATGCTCATGCGCTTGGCTACCGAAGATAGTAACCCAAGCCGCAATGATAACAGGCTTGGGTCTAGAGACACCTCTGCTTTCCTCTGGTACCAGATCTCTTGTAGGGGCCCCGCTAGGCCAGAGTCTTCGCTGACTTCAACATAAAACCACCGGAGTATCCAATCGGAGTACCACCGGTCGTTGATTGCCTTCGTAGGAAAATTCTTCAAATGTTCTTTTCGGAGCTAGAAGTTGACGCTCCCAAAGGCCCCCAACACCTTGGAGTCTCCAGGCCCATCTTGCGGCTTCGGCTGGCACAATGCTTCGTGAGTAGCTATGAAGACCTCGGACCACCCTTCGCATCCTTCAGCTTGAAGGGCCCACTCGAAGATGGCCAATCTTGCGATGGCGTTAGGAGACAATTGTGGTAAGGTAATGTGGGACATGTTCAATACCTCGGCCAAAAAGTTTATTGCAGGAAGTCCTAGCCCCGCTTCAAATAAGGCTTCGAAGACCACCACTTCTCCGCTCCTCGGTGCTGGGGTCACCTCTGTTCCAAGAACTCGAGTCCTCATTCCCAGACCTAGCTTCCCATTCACCGCATCCTCGATGGATTCCGCTGTACATGCTGATTGCCCGAGAAGAAAGCTTTGCTTCAGTGGCTTCTTGGATGGCGGGCGGAGTTCTCGTGGATTTTTGGGCCAAGAACCACCCGGGGCCCCCGCCATTGTCGCCGCCACCGATGCAGCCCACGCTTGCCTCTGCGCCAGAGTCCTTGTTGCCGTTGGCACCCTTGCGCTGGTCCTCGCCATCGGATGTGAGCTCAAAAGCGTTGGAGAGGGTTTGAAGGTGAAAATGTGGAGGCTTAGAACCGGAGCTCTGTAAAAATTCCCCTTGTGGTTTGAGTCCTCCTTTTATAACCCCTCTGCTTTCGATTAGCATGGTTCGTATGTGCGTTCGCACTTGTAAATTCAACTTCTGCCACTGACGGGTGGGACCAGAAGGTAAAAAGGTGTGAACCCGTAGTTAAAATTGTGTTCGTTACTTTCTCAAAAAGCCTAACGACTACTTGAGGGGTAACGACTCAAATTTAACGGCTTCCTGCGATGCTCTGCATTCGCAACGGTTCGTTTTCCTATGAAGTTTTCACGCGGAGATTCAAGTTCAATGCCTGAGTCCGATATACCTCCAATGCCGAAGATACTTCGAACGGTTATAACACCTTTAAATTTTTCTAAATCCCTGAGCATGAAAATATTTCTTGCGTATACTGCTCTCCTTGCTATACAGGTTATTCAGAGAAGCGTATTCAAGGGGCTACTATTGGGGGAAAATACTTCATCCTCAGGATCTTCAAGATTCTAATACAAAGACAAATCATAATCTCCAAGTCCAAGACTTGTCTCCAGTTGGAAGGGTTAAAGCCGGAGGGTTCATCCAGGCTCCGGTCGGAAGATACCCTCCGAAGGCTTTCCCTCCGCAGTGGAAAATAGCCAGAAGGATGGGACATCTACTTTATCTACCTCCTTGAACATACTTTACCATATTAGCCCTATTCGGGGTACCGAAATAGTTTCCACTATGTCAGTTGTAATTAAGGGGTAAAAAGGTCTTTTCCTTAAAGTTTTTACCTATAAATACCCCCCTTCTCATCCTGTAATAGGCATCAAATATTCAGATATTCAATACACAACTTTGAACTATTTTGAGCTCTTATCCTATTCGGAGGCTTGAGATAGTCCGCTTTCACAAACACTTCGTTTGTTAGTTCTTAACTTTAGAGAACATGTTAGCGTAATCTTTTACGCCAACAACGATCTAAAGTTCATGGCAGAGTGTAAGACAAGCTCCCATTGGACCAAATGGAAGGATTCAATTCTTGCAGAAATTGCTCCGCTTTACAAAAGGAATGTATCTACAAAAGTAATGCCCACACCTCCAAAAATATTCCTTGTAGGATCCAAATTGGTTTTTGTGCATAAACGTGATGAAAATAATATAGTTGTGAGACACAAATCAAGGCTTGTAGCTCAAGGTTTCACGCTAAAACATGGTATTGATTTTAATGAAACATACTCTCCAATTATGAATTCCATAACATTCCGATACTTAATCTCCATGGCTGTTCAAAATCGTCTACCTATGTAGTTGATGGACATCATGACCACATATTTATATGGGTCATTATATTCGGATATCTACATGAAGGTTGAGAAACCAAGTTGAGATGTACCTTAGTTTTGTCTAAGTGATGAGTGATTTACATGTTTGCTAGGTTCCGTGCTTGGACTTGTGCTTATATCATGGTGTTCACCGAAGGGTTCGGTGTGTGTGTGGAAGGCACATGTTTGCTTGTCTTATGGTGTGAAAGACTTGGATGCTACTCAACTGTCAATGGCGGGTGATCAGGACCAATTGGAGAGCTTGGTGCATGACGATCAAGGAGGTCGAGTGAAGTTGAGGATGATCCCATTGGTACACATGGAGATTAAGCAAGTCATGGGCTGAAGGTTGATGAGGACAATGTGTTGATCAAGTCAAGCGAATGTGATGCCAGTTCAAGTGATAAGGAGGCTCGAGGGATTGAGAGTGGGAGAGACTTGCTGGAAGTCAAGGTCGCAAGATGGTGGACACGTGTCAAGATCTAAAAGGGCTTTGTCGGTTTCGGCTCAAAACCTTCGGATAAACATCCAAAGATCATGATACGAAGCCGTGGCAGCTATGGAATCTCCGCATTAGGACAAAGTACCTAGGTTTAGTATTTTATATTTTTAGCCGTGTAGGCCTTGAGTTTGTAAGAAAAAACCTAGGGGAAGTTGTGTCTTTTTATTTTTCCATGTAGGATACAAAAGCCATCCTAATCCTCTAGGTTTTCTCAACACTATTGGAAATCACTTTTCAAATAAAAAACAATGTTCCACTATTTTGGTTTTTATCCCTGCCACCGTTGTGTTTTTATCAGACATCACTGGATTTTTCCTTTGGCCTACCATTCGGTCGCCTGATTGCCTCGGTATGTGCGCCCGCGCCTTGGAGCTTATGCGCGTGTACCTGTTCTGGTTGAATGCACTGAGTCAAATGCCAGGGGCCGGTGCCATCACTCCGTGCCATCTTTGTGCATGAGAGATCCACTGGGCACCATCACTCAAGCGCCGTTCACTCTGCCTGCTATCGTGTGGTGCGCCATCTGATGCGCATCGCTGCTAGGGCCTGGTCGATGCCCATAGAGTGCTCCACCCTGCCTCTCGGCTACAACCAGCATGAGACAACACTGTTAAGGTTGCCTGCAGTCCACTTCCTAGGTCCCCTCCCTCGGTTCGCATGCCCTGCCAATCCAAGCGTTGTTTTTGCCATCGGAGTGCAAGCGGCTCCAGCGATCGTCCACGATGCATGACATCTCCACCTGTGTTCGTGCACAACAAGCATCTGCACTGCTTCAATTGCTTCATCGACACCATCTATTTCTACAGGTAAGTCGGTAAGTTGCACTTATATCATGCAATTAAATTGTTTGATTAATTGTTTGCGAACATCGGTTGCTTGCTGAGTGTTTGATTATATTTCTACTTGACTTGTAAGTGTGTCGATAAGCCTGTTTGTCTAGTATTTGATGAAATGCAAATATGATGTATGTCAACTGATGATGGATTGTTTTGAGTGAACTTTATCTTGTTCATCAAGTCTTTGATGATTTGTTTCACTTGAGTTTTGAGGAAATTTCTCCTTGTCCATCAGGTGTTTGATCAATTTCCTATGAGTGTTTTGCGTACTTTTTCATAAGATGAGTGTGGTGTTTTTGAAGGAAAACTTGTTAGACCTTATCGGAATGCTTGTGATCTCTCAGGCTGTCTTTTCACATCTCAACTGACAAGAGAGTGATAGCATTGAGATCAGATTTTTCTGAGATTTATGAATTTGTTTGCTTCTGTTAATTGATATTTAATGAGCATTAGGTCAAAAGAATATGCCATCATTTTGAAATAATTTATTGAGGCTTCTAGTCACCCCCGTCTAGTCACCTGTTTCGGTCCTACAAAGGTTCCCGAAGGAATCTCAACTCTAAATGAAGCAAAACACAACATGTATTATGTAAAACTCAACAAGTCACTATACGACTGGAAATAGTCGAGACGAATGTGGTATAATCAACTAAGTGAGTTTCTTCTTCAGAAGGGTTACTCAAATAGCAATGATTGCCTCTTTGTATTTATTAAGAAATCACAAACAAGTTTTTGCATCATATCCGTGTATGTTGATGATTTAAACATCATCGAAAACAAACAAGGTATTGATGAAGCACACAATCGTCTTAAGACGGAATTCAAAATGAAGGTTTTGGGCAAAACCAAAATTTTCTTAGGATTACAACTTAAGCATCTTCATTCAGGAATACTTGTTCACTAAACTGCTTATATCCAAAAGGTCTTAGAGAAATTCAACATGAATAATTCTTATCCATACAAAACTCCGATCCTATAGTGGTTCAATCTCTGGACGTAGAGAAAGATGCATTCAGACCAAATGAAGATGGAGAAGAGATATTGGGTTCTAAATACCCATATCTCAGTGTCGTTGGAGCATTAATGTATTTAGCAAACTGCACCAGGCCTGATATTGCATTTGCTATAAACCTATTAGAAAGACATAGCGCTTCTCCAACTAAACGTCATTGGACGGGAGTTAAGCAAGTTCTTCGATATCTCCGAGGTACAAAATACTTAGGTCTATACTTTAGTTTCCAAGGAAACAAAGACCACAATATGATTGGATACACTGATATTGGCTACATGTCTGATCGTCACAATGCCCGATCACAAACGGGTTTTGTATTCCTATATAGTGGAACGACCATCGAATGGAAGTCTTCTAAATAGTCTTTAGTAGCAACTTCCACCGATCATTATAAAATAATAGCCCTATACGAAGCATCAAGAGAATGTGTACATCTCAGAAAAAAGATAAACCGCATAAAACAATCGTGTGGTAAGGGTTCTATCAAATCCCCAACTATTATCTATGAAGATAATGCTACTTATGTTACACATATGCAAACTGGTTATATCAAAAGCAATATTACAAAGCACATTGCACAAAAATTATTTTATCCTCATGATCTTCAACAAAGTGGAGAGATAAAAATCTTGTAAACTAAATCATGTGATAACCTCACAGATTTATTCACAAAATCCTTGCCGAATTTAACATTCCAATAATATGTTCATGGAATTGACATGCAACGATTAAAATATTTGTAAGAATCAAGGGAGTATCTAGCTGATATATAATTTAATCTAAGCATCATATTGTATTTTTCCTCTTATGATTTTTCTATCAAATTTTTTATAATAGGTTTTTGATGAGGTAATATCAAAACAAGAAATTTGTTGTATCATCTAGTTCCCCTACCGAGTTTTCAAAGGAGTTTTCAAGATAGAATTAAGATGAAGTTTACATCGTGATCAAAGACAAATTGATTAAGCAGGACTATTGAAGATTAAGTTTTAATGATCTAATTAGCCTTAGATTAGAATAAAATAGGTTGTTAGTCCGTTCATCCCTTTTGTACTAAAAAAGCACCTCTTCATCAAGCAACGCGATGAACCATCACATCCTTCGTTTCTGCAAACTGTCACTTCTTAACAAACTATAAATATTCATCAATGAATACAAACACCAAGGAATATTCCATTTTCCATCGAATCTTTACAGCTTCGTTACTACTATCCCCTCGCATGGATAGTGGCAAGCGAGCGTGCACAGATCGGGTGTAGTCACTAGCTAGGATTTTCAAAGACTCAAACCACGGTAATCCGAGCTGTTAAGTGGTTTACGGCCTTCTCATTGGCCAGTAGTTTATGGTAACTGGTTGGGCAAATCCAAATTTCAATTTGATTTTCATTTTTTGGGACAAAAATGAAATCATAAATAGTTTGTGATTTATGACGATTTTTCAAAATGTTAAATTTGGAATAGTTTTATAGCACAATAAAATTAGTAAAATAAAAAGGGAAAAATTTCTAGTCCAATAACCTGCCACTGACGGTTTTATTTTTTTTCTTCTAAAATGGCATTACTAATAAATATTGTGCCTGTTTTTTATCATTGTATCAAAAACTTCCTCTATATTCCTATATTGTTTCCTAGAATCTCCCCACATTTTTTTTCTAAAATTTCTATGAATTTTGTCATTTTTCTAAATTTTTTAACCGATCAGTTTTTGATGTAAACTGGTTACCGACGCCAAACTAGAAGCAAACCTGTATCACCAACCAAGCCAAACCGCTCAACCGCTCAGTAACCATGCAAAATTTGGATTTTAAATTTTGGCCTGAGGTTACGCGGTAAATCATGCATTCACTTTTTTCAGTGTTCCTGGCTGGTCAAGCTTTCCTGCAGGTCCCATATCTGAACATCGCTGTGTGCTTTACATGGGAGGACTACTGCAGTACTGAACTTGGCATAGAACCTTCCCACTGCTTCTAGCAGAAATTAACGGCTCGTGATTAGGGATGGCAATCGTGCCCGATTATCCGTTTACCCGCGGATAAAAACTTTATTAGAGTCGGGTTTGTTCTCAATTTTATACCCGATAGATAAATGGGTACGGGTATGGGTATCGATTACTCATACCCGTTTACCCGATTAAATTCACTATAAAAATAAATAAATCTGAACCCTAAAATCCACCATTCCTCATTTCCTCTTCTCTCCTCCCTCCATCATCAGCTGCCACCCCCTCCCATCTCCTCTTCTTCTCCATATCCCTTCTCTCCTCTTCCATGTTGTCCGGTGCGCCTTGCCGCGTCCTCATGGGTGCGCCGTCGAGAGCTCCTGCGTGCCGGTCGCCCGGCCGACCAGCCTCCACGCAGCCCAGCGCTCCTTATTTACCTTCACTTTTTTCGCGGGTAAACGGGTATACCCGCGGGTATACGGCGCCCGCGGGTAACGGGTATGAGCACCGGTTTTTACCCGTTGGGTAAACGGGTATGGATATGGATATGCACTACCCGTACCCGTCATACCCGATTGCCATCCCTGCTCGTGATAGTGATATGCACGACAAACACTTGCACCACTATAAACACAGTGAAACGAGGAAACGACATGTGAACTTTCCCGTTGCTCAGATCAGCATCTTGCTGATGATATATACAAGATATTAGGATAGCCAAGTTGAGCACGACAAAAGCTACTTGTAAGTTGTAACGGTTGGAGAACTGATAGCCTAACCGTTAGTATGAAAAAAAATTCTCTACCACGTCCACTCAGGAATTAAGAGTAATTGGATAATAGATTGTTATCTCTAGACGTGAGACACGTTAGGGCAATAAAAGAAGAGTTGTAGAAGCATGTTCTTAATCAACTCCACTGAGCTCTGTCCAATTGTTAGCGGTGAAGGTGATGCAGTACCACGATCTCTATGCCAAGAAGATCAGCAACACAATCGTAGCGGTGTCTCTACGGTATCCACACATACAAGAATGAGATCACCTCGTGTCAATATGCTAGTACCATACGCAAGGCTAATGGAGATGTGGCCACAAGAGGTGCGGCTAGAGTAGAGATGACGACTAGGGTTAGGGGAGGTTCAACAACCTTTTGAGCCCTTGCCTATCCTCTTCTTATATAGAGCTAACTAATGAGTCTTTAATAAATATTAAAGCCTATAGATCTAATTTGCACGTTCGGCATAGAAGTTCCGACCGAAGCCCAAAACTTCAAAAAACAACATTTTGTATCGAATTTATTTTGGTCTAGAAGTTTTGGTCGAAGCCCAAAACTTCCTATTCGTCCAGAAGTTGCTGCTAGAGTAAGCTCGAAAGTTCCAGTTGAATCAGAACTTCCGATTCCTCCAGAACTCGCCACTCGGGTGCCAGAAGTTCTAGTCCAACAATAACTTCTGATTCCTCTAGAATTTGTCTCTAGGCATATTACCATCAATCTCTCACTTGCTCTAGAGTCAATTCTTGCAAGTTTTAAATCTCATATAGGTTCATATATAAACGACCACCACCTAGAAACCCTTTCCGGATCGCAAGTCAATAGCGGTACCTAGCATCACATACAGACCCCGAATACATACAAAATCATATTTTCTGAACCTTAATATATGCATGCACAAAACCCTTTACCACACGACATCAATCAAGCTAAAGATGAGATTCGTGACACCATTGTGATAGATCAACACTTGAATCGATCAAATAGTGGATTAATCATGATCAACTCTTTAATCATATTGGCAAGGCCATGCACTTTTATAATCCAACAGTCTCGAGGGGCTAGAGACATCTCTATCGTTATGGAGGAGGGGCAAATTCTATCTTGATCGCTCACATTCACCGACAAGTTTCATAACATACCCAAAAGAAATCTTTAAAACTACCTAGTTATGGAATAATGTTTGGAAGCCCCTAAGTATGTTACTATACATTCTGTAATTAATGATGCTCATAGGTCAAAAGATTCTACACGTACAACATTTGAGATGACAATTGATGACACAAGAAGAATAACAATCCTAGTAGTATCTCAAGGTGGGTCTATCTAACACCATATTCTCTAACATGTATCCACATCACTGATCTGATATCTCCATATCTATGATCCATGAAACATGAACATCAATCAGTAAAATATGCTAATATATAAATCATCATTGTCCCACATGATGATATGAGATTAGGATCATTTAGTATAACATCATGATAAAACAAAGAGTCTCACAAACAAGTAACGTACTTGTTGATCAATACAAAAGATAATTATTCAAGGAACAAGATAACCAATTATCCAAAAATGCATTAGCATAGACAGGACACTTTCTCTCACATACACTACACTCATTCACACAAGTATCTAATACCCATAGAGCTCATGTTTCCCTCATGTTTGGGCTGTGGGAGAGGTTTCGTCAACGGATCATCAATATTTTAATTCATGTGCACCTTGCATATTTTTACATCACCTCTATCTATAATCTCTTGGATTAGGTGATAATGTTGTAGTATATGCTTAGACTTTTGGTGCGACCTAGGCTCCTTAACTTGTGCAATGGCACCACTATTATCAAAACAGAGGTCTACTGAACTGGACGCACTAGAGACAACACCTAACTTAGAAACAAAATTTTTGATCCAAACATCCTCTTTTGCAACTTTAGAAATTGCTATATACTCGGCCTACGTTGTTGAATATACAACCATTTATTGCTTAGAACTCATACAACTCATTGCACCTCCATTGAGACAAAACACAAATCTAGACTGTGATACCAAATCATCCTTGTCAGTTTGGAAGCTAGAGTCAGTGTAACCGTTTATAATGAGCTCCCATGCACCTCCGTAGACCAAGAACATATCCTCAGTTCTTCTCAAATATTTGAGGATATTATTTACCATCGCCCAATGATGTTAACTCGGGTTTGATTGATATCTGCTCGTAATACTTAGAGCATAGGAAATATCTGGGCGTGTACACAACATGGCATACTTGATTGACCTAATTGTAGAAGCATACATGATTACGCTTATCGTCTCTAATTCACCAGGTGTCGAATGAAACTGACTCTTGTTGAGCATAACCATGTGATATTGGCAGGAAACCTTTCTTGGAATCCTGCATATTGAACTGTTTTAATACCTTGTCAATGTACGTGCTTTGGCTTAATCCAATTAGCCTTCTCGGCCTATCATCTATATATAAGACCAGAAATATAAGTGTACTCCACTAGTATTTTTGTAAATACAAGACTCTTCTTCATTCTTGATGAAACCAAACCCTTTGATCACTTCATCAAAATGAAGATTCCAACTCTGAGAAGCTTACTTCAGCCCATGGATGAACGTCTGCAACTTGCAAATTTTCCTAACATTTTTTGGATCGACAAAACCTTTAGGATATGTCATATACACACATCCTTGCTTAGGTTTCCATTAAGGAAAGTCATTTTGACATCCATTTTCCATATCTCCTAGTCATAATATGCGATAATTGCTAGGATGATTCGGATAGACTTTAGCATTGTGACAAGCGAAAATGTTTTATCATAATCAACACCTTGACTTTTCCTAAAACTTTCACCACCAATCGTGCATTATAGATGTGAACATTTCAATCAACGTATATGTTTTTCTTAAAAATCCATTTACACTCGATAGTTTTGACACCATCAGTTGGATCGATCAAGTTCCAAACTTAATTCTCTCACATGATTTCTAACATGGATCTTATGACTCCAAGTCATTTCTTAGAGTCTAGTTCCATCATTGCTTTTGAGTAGGTCATAAGTTCATCATGTCCAATAATAATACATTGCGTTGTTCCGTGGTTAATAATGTAAACCGCTCAGGCGCACGACCAACCCTTTGATGGAAATATACCCAAGAGAAGTTATGTCCTAAGGCCAGATGTTCCGGGTTCTAGAGCAACCAGAATTCAACCAAAAGTTCTATGGCAACTCTAGTTTTGGTTTCTTGAGGAACCAGAAACTCTGGTTAGACTGGAAGTTCTAGGCCTTCTTGAGAGTTGTATTCTGGATGAATCGAAAGTTTCGGGTGTAATCGGAACTACTGGGTCAAAATAAATTTGATACATAATGTTATTTTTGGAAGTTTTGATTGGACCATTAGTTCTGAGTACGGAAGTTCCGGTTGGACCAGACTTTCTGAACATAAATAAATTTGTACAAAATGTTATTTTCGAAAGTTTCGGACCTGGACTATAACTTTCAGGCTAGACAAATATATTAGATCTATTAGGCTTTAATATTGATTAAAGGCCAATGAGAGCGCTCTATATAAAGAGAGGAGGGGAAAGGGTGAAGGGTGCTATTTAGCTGCTGTTGATAAGGTTATCTTCTATAACCCTAGCAGCCACCTGTCCTCTATCTATGCTCGCAACTATTATGCTCATATCTCCCCTAATCTCACGAGCAGTACTAGCATACCGGCGTGGGATGATCTCATCCCTATACATGTGGATACCGTAGAGGTATCTCTCCTACTGTGGTTCCGATGATCTTATCGTGGAGATCGCAAGAATGCGTCGTCTTCATCGCCGACGAATGGAGGGAGCTGAGCGAAGTTGATCGAGGATGTGCTTCAACAATTCTTCTTCTGCTTCCCTAGCGCATCTTGTGTCTACAGGTAACGATCCATGATCCCATTACTTGCATGGTTCCAAGGTGAAAGGGGTAGAAAATTTTGATTTTCCTGCTAGTATAGCCTACCTATTCCCCAACGGTGGTATCAGAGCCATGTGCATAGTGTTCGATTTGAATCATGCACATATAGGTGATATGTGGTGGAAATATATTAGATCTATTATTCTTGTGTTAGATTTTCGGAAGTTCTTGGTTTGAACTAGAATTTTTAGGCCTAAATAATTTTTGAACAAAAGGTTATTTTTAAAAGTTCCGGTTTTACCCGAAAGTTCCTAGCCAATATAAATTCGATACGGAAGGTTGGGCAAGGCCTAAAGCAACGATGCACACAAGCACGAACACCGATGTACGAATGCACTGTGTCCGTGCAGAAGAACCAGTGCGCTAGTGTGATTTCCGGCGAAGCAGAACAATGGCTGACATGCACAACTGATAGAAGAAAAATTACAATATGCAAGATGGCTGGTCTGTGTGCCTTTAGTCACGCACAAAATAGCAGCAATAGAACTGGCCAAAACAAAGAACTTGCTAGCACTAAAAACGATGCAGTGCTAGACAGGCCATGGATAAAAACTGAATGTTCTGCTAATAGGAACTGTATGTCCCTTGCATTCCTGATTCATTAGTGCAACCAGGTGCGGGTTTGAACACCGAATTGATACTGTACAGGAGTGGCTAGACTCGTACACTCAGGGCGAAAGAAAACCAGTGGCTTGTGCCATGCTGATCGAGATACATATAGCAGGAGCCAAATGGCTCTGTTTGGATTGAGGTTACTTATTTTTAGGGACTAAAATTTAGTCTCATTTAGTCCCTAAAATTCAAAACAACATTATTTATGGAGACTAAACTTTATTCCTTAAAGTTTGGAGATTAGTCCATTCTCTAGGAAGTTGCTTATAAGGACTAAAAGTATCACGCACAATCTATTAACATTTATGAACTCCTCATTAAATGATGTTTAGTTTCTACATCTAAACAAGAGAACTAAACTTTAGTCCATACAAAAATAAACAAGTTTTACCCCCTAAAAATAAACAAGAACATCTAAACATGGCCTAAATAAGGAACAAAAACAATCAGAAATCTTTCTCCGATGGAGAGTAAAATTCATGTTTCCCTGATGCAATACAGACGGCTTGCAGAGACTAAGCTATGTAGCCCAGATACGTGGTATCGCGAAACCACGATACTTTGATACAGTATTTTCCAAAAAAACATGGATACAATGACGCACACATGCACGCGCGCGCGCACACACACATATATAGGAGTGCTATTCTACGCGCGCACACGCACACACGCACTGCAAATCATAGGAGATTATAAGATAATTAACCTAGTAGAGTAAAATAATACGTGTCACAAAAGGTAAGGATTTACATGTTCTCTGAACCAAGTGAGGAAACTAGGCCCGCCATTTACTCCTTCTCGACGCAATTTATCTAATTGCTTCTTCGTTGGTTGACGACCAGACGTCAAGTATTTCGAATCAAACATATTGTCATGTTAACGAATAGGTAAATTAACAAACGGGTATAAAATTTGGAGGTAAAATATAAAACTAAAAAGAATTTACTTACACGAAATATTGTTCCATCTCTTCCATATTTGAGTACATGTAGAGCAAGGCATATGTTCGTTCTTCCTGAGTTACATAATATGTCGTGGAGACACCAACAATTATGCCCTTCCACCCAAATATTTGGAGATCACTACAAGGATGGTCTTCATCCATATGGTACCGTGTAGCAGGTGTGTTGACATTGTGATGCTCAGCGAAGTATACACTAGTGAAGTATGCTATCTCTTTCAATTTAAATTCTTCTGCGATGCAACCTTCAACTCTGGCCTTATTACCAACCATCGCTCTAAGATTCTTTAGGGACCTTTCAATATGATACATCCACCTATATTGCACAGGGTCACCTACCTTAGCTTTATATGGCAGATGAACCAGTAAATGTTGCATTGGATTGAAGAACCCTGGATCTCTTTCTCTAGCATCTCCATCATATCTTTCTTAATTTCTTTCGCACAAAGTTGTCTATAAAAATGGCTCAGCTCAGCTAACGCCTTCCACACATCATCATTCAGGTACCCGTGAAACATTATAAAAAAGAGTCTTGTCCACAGAACCCATCACAAAACCTTTCTGCAACAAGAACTACTTCAGGCGATCATACCAAGCCCTGAGGGCCTGCTTCAGACCGTATAAAGCCTTCTGCAACTTGTAAACATGTCGAGAAAATTTTTGGTTCTCGAAACCGGGGGGTTGCTTAACATAGACCTCCTCCTCTATATACCCGTTTAGAAAAACACTCTTGACATCCATTTGATGAAGCTTAAAACCTTTAGAAGCAGCAAAGGCCAAAAGAATACAAATGGACTCAAGGCGAGCAACAGGGGCGAAGGTCTCTTCAAAGTCAATACCTTCTTTTTGACAGAAACCCTGTGCCACTAATCGAGCTTTGTTGCGCACCACAACACCATCTTCTCCTTGTTTGTTCTTAAACACCCACTTAGTGCCTATGGTGTTGCATCCAGGTGGTAGCTCAACTAGTGTCCAAACCCGATTGCGAACAAAATTTTCAAGCTCTTCTTGCATGGCGTTTATCCAATTTGAATCAGAAAGAGCATGAGAAACGTCTCGGGGCTCAAAACTAGCAACAAAAGCAGACTCAGCAAACATAGCAAGTGAACCAGCTGAGGAACGTAAAGATCTCTCTGTAAGATCACCTATGATGAGCTCTGAAGGGTGATCACGCTGAACTGCTCGGGATCCTAGGTGATCTGAAGTCACATCACCAGAGTCAGCAACTGGCTCCTCTGGACTGGGTCGAGAAGTCATCTCACCGGAGTCAACACCTGGCACCACTGGACTCGGCTGAGGGGGCTCGATCGAAGTAGAAGGAGTAATAATAGGTCCGTCCTCATCCTCAGTCGAAGTCTCAGAAGGTGTGGGGTCTTCAGGCGGTACAGAGGGCCCACCCTCATCATCAGCAGGAGGATCATCATCTTCCTCGAAGATGGACTCTCCAAGCTCATCGTCTCTAGAAAGCTCAAAATAAGGAGTCGGTGAGGGCAAAGACTCATCAAAGGAAACCTCACACATCTCAACAAGCATCTGGGAGTCTATGTTCCAAACACGAAAGCCTCGTGAATGCAAAGCATAACCTAGAAAGACTCCATCCCAACAACGAGACTCAAACTTATCCAAATGCCCTCTCTTCTTAAGCACAAAGCACTTGCATCCAAAAGCTCACAAGTGACTCACCTTGGGCTATCTACCAAAGCGCAACTCATATGATGTCTTACCTAAGTAAGCTCTAAGGAAAATATGGTTGGCAAGATAGCAAGCTGTGTTCATTGCTTCAGTCCAAAAACGCCTAGGAGTCCTATGCTCATCAAGCATCGTCCTGGCCATCTCGACAAGCATGCGGTTCTTTCGCTCCACAACGCCGTTCTGTGGGGGAGTGTAAGGAGCATAAAACTGATGATCAAGACCCTGATCACTACAAAAACTAACGAACTGAGAGTTCTTAAACTTAGATCCGTTGTCTGAACGAATTGCTTGCATCATACCATTATTCTCGTTCTTCAGCTTCAAAATTAGGTCATGAACATATTGAAAAGTCTCATCCTTAGACTCTAGAAAGTAAACCCACGAGAATCGAGAAAAATCATCAACTATCACAAGAGCGCACCACTTCCCACCGACTGAGCGTACTCGAGCTGGACCTACTATGTCCATGTGTAACAACTCTCCCGGGTACGAAGTGATCACCTGAGTCACAGGTGCGTGAGAAGCGGCAACCATTTTCCCATGACGATAAGGATGACACACTAGATCCTTCTCCATCTTAAGCTTAGGCAATCCTCGGATAAGATCCACAGAACTCAATCTAACAAGTAAATCAAAGCTCAAATGGCCTAACCTTCTATGCCACTTCCATAACTTAGAGGAGGATCCGGCCATCAGGCAGCGAGAAGGGCTAGAGTAAATAGAGAAATCAATACGAAAAACCTTACCAAAAGGTAGGACTCGGCAAACTAAGGATCCTCTAGAGTCGACAACAGAAGACATGCCCTTCTTAAAGTGCACTTCTAAACCATCCTCAAGCAGTTGCGAAACATAAATTAGATTAAAGTTCAGATTTCCAACTAAAGCAACATTCTTCAAAGAGAAATAATCAGAAATATGAATCGACCCAATGCCTTGTACCTTCCCTTGACCACTGTTCCCGAAAGTGATGTATTCCTTGGAGCTCGGGGGAGTGAGGCTGGAGAACCATCTGCGGTGTCCCGTCATGTGGCGAGAACAACCTGAATCCATGATCCATACGTCCTCCAGTCCTCGATCCTGCAAGATCAATGGTCATGAGTGGGAGCAAATAGTCGACCACCAGGTCTAGCAAAAGTACTAAACCAGTGTCGGGCCATCTGCTCGTATGTAGGAAAGCAGAAGGAATCATATGAGTCGGGACCTAAATACGGCTCAAAGCGTAGTCCTCTGTTCGGCCTAAAATCATGGTCACGAGGTCCAAAATTGTATCCATAACAATCTGGAACTCTACCGGAACAGAAACCACCCTCCAGAGCATGGTCGTGAAAGCCGTCTCCTCTACCACTACCTACAAGACGTGGACTGGCCTCTAGCCTCTCTCTACGTCGAGGGACTCTCTGTCTACCACCCTGCTGGTAGACCTGCTCCTGCCCACCTCGAGCTTTCTCTACTCGCTCAACCCGCTTCCTCCTGAAGCAAAACTCCTCAAGATGCCCGTCTCTCTGACAAAACTCACAGTGATAGATAGGCTTCTTGGTATGTGGTTGAGGCTTAGGATTCTTAGGCTTGGTGGTGTTGGGTGAAGCATCTTTGGTGTGAGAGGGTCCAGGTAAAGAATCAAGAGAAGTGTGAAGAATTTTAGGCTTAGGAATCCAGATCTGCTTCTTAGGTGGAGCTTTAGGTTGTTCTTGGATCACTCCATCCTTGGGCTGAATATCCTTAAAGGACTCAATGGAGTGAGTCTTGGGATATCTCTGTTCGGGAGTCATCTTACTCTACTCCACTGCACGACTAATGGCGCTCTGAAAATCAGCCTTGGTATAGGTGTACCCTACCCCAAAACCATCCTGTCTCTTGAACTGCTGGATCATCATGCCGAGCTGTGGCTTTCTAGCACTAATCCAACTTAGGATTGAACGGAGGTAAAAGTTCTCATTCTGAACATCAGCTAGCTCCTCTCTCAAAGAAGCTAACACCTCCACCTGAGACAAGCAGATCTGACACTCTTTATCGGCTTCGACAGACTTCTCAGCTTTTAGCTTGATCAACTCTATTCTAATGGACAGGCAGTTCTCACAAACAGTGGATGGAACTGACAAGGTCTCAAGCTCTAGCTTAGTCTGCTCCAACTCACCTCTCACTCCAGCTAACTCGCTCAACTGCTCATCACTCTTGGCTCTCAGCTAAGCTATACTAGCTAAATGAGATGGGCAATCTACACTAGGTGCGATGATAGTGGCATGAGCATATTTTAGCTCCTGCTGAGCGCTCTCAAGCTTAGTGGCCAATGCGTCTCTCTCATCTACTCTCTCTGTGTACCTGGACTTAAGCGTCGTCAGGTCACACAACAACACCTCACAGTTAGGGCACTCTCCACTATCACCCAAGCAAGGAGAAGAAGACAGACTCTCAATCTTGCCATTTGCTGTGGCAAGCTCACTCTCAAGCTCATCTATTCTCTTCTTAGCCCCTCTAAGCAGTTTCTCCCTATACTTCAACTCCTGACGGTTCTGTTCTAATAAATTAATAACTTCTTGTTCATAGGATGATACCTTCTCATCGTCGTCGTCGGAGTCGTCGGAGGAGTCCTTTTCTTTCTTCTCCCCAAGGGCCATTGAGCAGAAGCTCTCGGGGGGTCTTCGGTTGTCACGTGAGCGTCTCTTCAGCTTGTCCCCGAAGGCCATGAAACAGAGGCCCGCCGGATCATCCCTGTCCTTCCCCTTCCTGATCACGATCTCTTCATCACTTGAGCTCGACGAAGAGGAGGAAGACGAGGATCTCTTGGAGTAGCTTTTGTCCATCTCGGTGAAGAAAGCCTTGTCTCGTTTCTTGTTCTAACGCCTATAGTCCTTCAAAGCTTTACGAAAGAATCTTGTCTTGGGCTTGCTCTTTGTAGAGTTGTCGTACTTGTCGGAGTCGTAGGAGTTTCTGCCGGTTCCCTTCTTGTAATTCTTCCACTTGGGGCAGTCGGCAATGAAATGACCTGTATCACCACACTCAAAGCATCCGGATTTTGTGCCGTGTCTCTTAATCATTCGCTTATCATAGACACGCCACACCCGGTTGTTAAACAAGCACAGATCATCATCTCCTAGAGTATCAAGTTGTTCCTCGGAAATAGACATCAAGGAAAAGGCAGTACAACTCATGGCATTAGGATTAGCTGACGGTGTCACAAGCGACAGAGTCTTTGAGCCAGAATCAGTGAGATTTGATCTCAACTGAATATCGACCTCTGATGCCTTGAGCTTACTAAAAAGCTCTGCGACGGTCAAGGTATCATAGGACACGCTCTCAACAATAGAAGAAACCTTGATCTCCCAGATCTTAGGGTCCAAGGTATGGAGTACTTTAAGCGCCTGCTCATGATCCGAGACCAGCTGATCATGCTTGGCCTTGTTAACGCGAAGCTTGTTAATGATCTATTGAAAACAACCAAACAAAGCCTCAACAGTCTCACCCAGCTTTTGTGAAAAATTTTCATACTCACGCCGGTAGGTCTGGTAGAGCCTAGCCTTGACCTGAGCTATCCCCTCATGATGTGCCTGGAGGGTAGCCCAGATCTCACGAGCAGTGATGAGATGGCTAACACGCTCAAACTCACTAGGACCTAGACCAGAAAATAAAATATTCACTGCCTTACTATTATTTTGATGCTGGGTAATTACATTTTCAGCAGTATCCGCAGCAATTGTCGTTATCGTGAAATTCGGATGAACACAAATCTCCCATATGTCCGAGCTCTGGCTCATAAGGTATGCTCGCATGCGAGTCTTCCAATAAGTGTAGCCAAAAGCTTCTAGGGATGGGATTTTACTAGCAGACGTCATGGTCACTACCTAGGTTTAGAATCGGTTAAGATATTAAAAAAAACCTAACCTCGCTCTGATACCACTTGTAGGACCGAAAGTAGCGACCAGAAGGGGGTGAATGGGCGCCAAAAAAAATTCCTTGCTAAATACCTAAATATATTAATAGATTGTTCAAACAACAGTCTAAAAATAAAATACTAATCAACTAAATAAAACCATGGATCATCCAGAAATTAATTCAGAAATAAACCTAAAATATTTCGAGGAAATCTAGAATAAATATATTACTGTGACTAATAAATTTTCCTTTTATATGAGCAGATTAAAAACACTTAATTAATACGAGATAAAAATTTAACAGATAAAAATTTAATGACGAGTTTAATTTTAATTAAAAAATGATAACTATGATATTATTAATTAAACTGATATTACCTAGAAAATAGGAGATTGAATCTACTTACCTGCATGCAGTAACCGTGCGTAGAATAATGCTCGCCGTAGATCTGCAAGCCGCCGTTGCCTTCCACCGTTTGGAGAAAAGAAAGAACAGCCTGCACTGCGTTGGAAACAGCGCACTACTGCAAGCGAAATGGCTGATGCAGCTTTCTGCAAATAAAAACTTCACGCGCATCCGCTAGCTAGTTAGCGCTAGGCTGTCATGCAGCGTGTAGCTTTGCACCACGCCTAGAGAAGAAAAAAAATGTGCAGCAGCTCTTTGGTTTGCGTGCAAACAGGAAAGGGCTGGAGCTCTTGTCGCCGTGGCTGCGCGTGGAGGAACCGTGGGGCCCGCCGGCTTTGCCTGGCCAATGTTGATGCGCAGCAAGCGGCCAGGTGCCGACGTGCAGCAGGTGACCAGGCGCCGACGTGCAACACCCTCCGTTTCACTGATGTGACGCCGGCGGAGAAAAAAATCGTAGGAGAGACTTTCGGTGGTAGATGAAAATGGAATGTAGATTAATCTATTAGAAATTGTCATCTATCCCCAGGGGGATAGATGCCTATTTATAGGCGACTCCTAATACATAAAAAGATTAATTTACCCTTGAGTAAAATTAAACTGACTCTAAAATAAATTCCGAAAATTACTAAAATATTCTTAGAAAAATCACCTGACTTAAATAAAAATATTCTAAACTTAAAAACTAAATATTAATATCCTAAAAATGAATTAAACATAGATTGTCAGTTTTATGCCGAAACTGACAAAGCGTCCATCATCTTCGCACCGGGTACTTAGATTGGGCCGACCCTACCCCACAGCTTCCTCAGCCCGGCAATCGCTCGCCGCCCGTGTACCTGAGTCAAACCCACTCAACAGACCAGTGGATCATCTGCCGCTCCTAGCCATGTACCCGGATTGGGCCAGCCCGACTCCGTGGCTCCTCTGCCCGGCCGTCGCTCACTACCCGTGTACCTGAGTCACATGCGCCTCAGACTCGGCAGGTCTTCATATCTCCCTTCCTTTGACTCCCGTAGACAATCACTTATCACATCTGGAATATCAAAACCATGTTCTTCAACATGGTTTCTCAGACGATGAGCGACGACGGCGACGAACAGGGGTGGGCGGTGGCCGGGAGGGGTGGTGGCTGTCGGCCAGTGGCGGAGGGCGGCGTGGGCGGCGGCGGGCGGCGCTAGCCAGGAGGTGGCCGGGAGGCCGCGGTGGAAGGAGGCGGCGGGCTGTGGGCTTCGGGGGCGGGCGCTCGGGGCAGGCGGCGGTGGGCGGGCGCTCGGGACCGGCGGCGGCAGGAGTTGGGGCCAGGGGCGCACGGGCGTACAGGGATTAGGTTTCCCTGTACGTGCGCACAGGGTTGGGGATTATATCCCTTAACTTCCGTCGGCCACCATGAAAACCGACGGAAGTTAAGGGATGTGTATCGGCCCAGACCACAGACCCGTTAACTTCCGTCGGCCACAGTTAAAAGCCAACGGAAGTTATTTTAACTTCCGTCGGCTACTTCAGGCCGACGGAAGTTAAATTGGCCGACAAAAATGTTCTGTTTTGTTGTAGTGTATACTCATATACATTTGAGACATCAAATCCTGATTTATTATTACTATCCACCAATCTACAAATTTAATATTCACACAAATAAGTATAACAACAGCAAAATAGAAATAAATTGAGAAAAAATAAGGATAGCCGGACAGGCAAACATAAGTACATAACACACGACTAGAGAACAACACCTACGCTTGGCGGAGTGGAGTCACGGACTCACGGTCTCAACTCTCACAGAGGCTGCCGCGACAGAAAACCCTTGCTTCGGCGGTGGCCCTAGCCCCCAAGCCGCGGCCGCGCGGTAGCACGTGAGCATGGTAGCGGCGGCGCAGCGACGACCGACGATGAGATATCTAATGTGGTGGCACGTGGACTGGAGGGCATAGGCGCGAGAGTGGGCTGAGATTTAGGGCAAGGGGTCACGGGCGAGAGAAGCAAATAGGGAAAAATTTGCTGGTCTCACTTATCAGGATGCACCAGATACGTATCCGATTTATTTTTCTGGAAAAGGAGAAAATGCTGGATACGTATCTGATACGTATGCCTACATATCCAATCGTATCTGTATCTGGATACTTATCGGATATCGGTACACACGATTTCTGGAGTATCCATGCTTCGTAGACTAGAAGCTAGTCCTCGTATTGATTGGACAGCAAAAACTGCCTCCCTGAAAATATCTCGAGCAGCAGGAGCAAATAAAACAACAAGAAAGAGACCAACGCGTGGCCTGGGTGATGGCGAAATTCCGTGCGGGCCGGGCATTCATTCACATGCAAGCACTCCGATGGAAAAACCCAGGTGGCTAAAATCCGATGAATTCATGAGACCACGCGTGTAGATAAGAGCCGTACAACTGCTAGCGACAAAAACTAGAAAACATGCATCAACTGAAATCACTACGACAGCAAGTCCGAACAACAAGCAAAGAAACCATAGAGAAAAAATGGCAGCAGTGATGTAAAATTAGAGGGAGCACGACGGAGGAATTGGCTGACCGGTAAAGCGTACAAGGCAGTCGATGGCCAACGAAGGTAGAACGGCCGGCGGCTAGAACTCAAACTCACAAGAAACTGATTTCAATATAGATTCAAAAAGTGATTGAGTTTCTAAAAAATGGATTCCCCCAAAAATCTCTTCCCAAGATAGGCATCCCCGAGGGGTATTTATAGGCTAAACACAATTAAGAAAAAGACTAAAATACCTCTGAGGTATTTTTACAAAAAAATAAAAACCTAAAATTCCTAGTATTTTTTAGAATTAAAAAAATCAGAAAAATACTAAAAGACTATACCTACGGTAGTAAAATTTAAAGCTAAAACCGATAAAGCCTCTTGTTGCCCTTGCACCGTGCACCCGGATTGGACCACCATGACTCAACAACTCTCTCAGCCAGACAATCGTATGTCCATGTATGTTGGGGGGAAATGCTTCACTTTCAGGACTTAGAGATTAACAGTTCAAAAGGACTTATCAGCTTCGGAGCTGATGGGCTCATGCTCGAAGGTGGAGGAGTCGTTAAGCCGAAGGATGCTTCGATCTACGATCCGAAGGAACCCTCCGCAGTATATGAGGCTTTGGAATCAAACGACGGGATTGATAAGATGTTTGACTTATCTACTTGCTTTGGGTAGATTTTATCATTTTAACCCTGATCAGGGTACCGAATAGTTTCCACTATGTCGGTTGTAATTGAGGGGTAAATAGGTATTTTCCTTAGACATTTTTGCCTATAAATACCCCCCTTCTTACCCTGTAATGGGCATCGAATACTCAGCTATTCAATACACATATTTGGACTACTTAAGCTATTATCCAATTCGGAGGGTTAAGATAGTTCTTAAACACGAACTCACTGTTTGTCTGTTCTTGATCTCAGAGAACCTGTTAGCGTAATCTTTTACGCCAACAGTTGGCGCCGTCCGTGGGGAACCTAGTTCTAGAAGCTAGTTCTCTACTGCTGACTGCACTTCGAAGAGCTCATACGGAGGGAGCCTCGGAGTCCCAAGATTCCGCGCACCCTTCGGTAAGGGGCTTCCTAGTGCAGTTCGAAGGCCTTCCCTCGCCTTCCCAGACCAATCAAAGTCCTCGGTCTTCGTACCTCTCCGTTACTAGCTATGCCTCCCAAGCGAAGCCAACGGAGCCGGACCCTCAGTTGTTCCAACGATTCCCGAGGGCGTCGCTAGGCATCGAGTGCCCAGAGGCCCTCGGGCTCCTCCTACGGTGCTCCAAACTGATTATGTCAGTTTCCGAGACCCAGAGCTACCCTTCGATGAAGACGAAGACCTTCCTGAGGCCGAAGCTATTCAGATAGCGCAGCTTCAGGAGGAAGTGGCTAGATGGAGACAAGAAGCCACTGATCGCCTCCGCTCCAAAGCCTCCACCAAGACTCCAGAAGGGCCCCAAGACGGTGGTGCTCGCAATCTTCCCAAAGCTGTTCAAGTCCCGGAGGAGGCTGAGAACGCATCATTCGATGATGAGTCTCTGCTACATTCGGACTTGCAAAGGGTGCCCTTCGATCCCAGGTTCAAGGCCTCGAAGTTGCACAAGTATTCCGGCGGGGCAGACCTCGGAGAATTTGCTCGCTCATACGCCCTGGTGATAGAAGCAAGCGGAGGGGTGCGCAACACTATGGCAAAGTGTTTCCCCCTCGCTCTCGAAGGTGTGGGTCTCCGATGGTTCTGGTCCTTGAAGCCAGGATCGATCAGATATTGGGAGCAGTTGAAGAGGAAGTTTGTAAGGAACTTCCAGGGTACCTTTGTGGCTCCAATGTCGATAGGGAGCTTATTCCAGGTGAAGCAGCGTGCAGGGGAAATGCTTCGGGAATACTTCACGCGCTTCGCCCACACCAAGTCGCGGATCAAGGGCTTGTCTACCTCTTTGGTACTCGACGCCGCCCGCGAAGGGGTGCTGAACCCCGATCTCCTCAGCAAGCTCCATCAGAAGCCTGTGTCATCCATGGCACAACTGATGACATACTTCGAACAGTATGCCAAGGCGGAGGAGAGCTACCTTCGACGAGCCGTAGCACCCGCACCAGCCCTCCGAGAAGTGAAGACAGAGCCCGAAGCCTCAGCTTCTCTGCAACCTCCTCAAGACAATCGCTTCAGCGATCACAGGCGAGGAAAGAAGCATTTCCGCTCGGAGGTGTTAAGCATCGCACCTTCCGTTCTGAAGGCACCTGCCAATTATCAGCAGGCGCAAGGCTTCAAGGCTGGAGCACCGAAGCCTCAAGAAAGGGTACCTGGCAGGCGCCAGAGTTTTTTCTGCTGCGTGCATGGTGACAATAGAAGCCATGACACGAAGGACTGCAAGGCGGTGTTAGCCCTTCGGGGTGACTACCTAGGACGATGTACCGGGTGGGGTACTTCAGATCGAACCCCACCAGCAGCACGGTCAGAGCCTGTGCAAATCGTGGCCCGAGCCAGTGTCCCCGAAGCCCCCATGCGGCTACCGATGGCCAATATTATGCCACCACCGAAGCAGGAAGACCCCCAAGACCGCGGCAAGCGAGTAGTCCTGCCCATCTCCAGAGGGGGGACCCTCGGTAACATGTCCAAGAGGTAGTGGCGTGAATACGTCCGCGAAGTAGGGCACATTGGGACCTCGAGTTCCACAGAAGGAATGCCAGAATGGTATCATGTGCCCATTTCTTTTACTGTCAGTGATGCCGCGGGGGTGAAGTTCCCCCATGCTGACCCCTTGGTCATTTCCACAGATATAGCGGGGGTGGAAGTCCGAAGGATCCTGGTGGACGGCGGGAGCTCCGCAGACATACTTTTTGTCCAGGCCTTCGACCAAATGTGCATACCTCGGAAGCATCTACTTCCAACAGCCCGACCACTTCGATGCCCTCGGCCAAATAGGCCTCGAGGTTGCTTTCGGAGAGGGGCCTTTGGCCAGGGTGGAGGAGGTGATCTTCGACGTCGTCGATGCCCCCTATGCTTACAACGCAATCTTCGGGCGAGGGATGCTGAACCAGTTCGGAGCTATAGCACATCACAACTATCTATGTCTCAAGATGCCCACGCAAGGTGGAGTTCTTACTGTTTCGAGAGACCGAGCTATAGCCCGAAGAATGGAGTATGGTCACGGCCAGCCGTTGGACCCCCGACAAGTACACAGTGTGACGGAGCACGCAGAAGAGGTTCCGGAGGCTTCGAACTCTTCGAAGGGGCTCTCCCTTAAACCAAGCCTAGAAGGTGATGTCGTGACGAAGATAATTTCGAAGGATGGCAAAGAATACCCAATACAGTTCGGCAAGGGGTTATCCCCAGAGATAGCTGCCTCGTTGGAAGAAGTTGTCAAGCAAAATTTGGACGTCTTTGCCTGGACTAACGAAGACATCACCGGGGTTGATCGGAGTATCATCGAGCACAGCTTGCTCGTCAACCCGAAGGCTAGGCCAGTGCGCCAGGGGCTCCGTAAGCTGTCCGCGGAAAGGGCAGGCCTCGCCAAGATCGAAGTAGAAAAATTGTTAAAGGATGGCATCATCAGGGTATCGACTTTACTTCATTAAATAAAGCATGCCCGCGAGACCCCTACCCTATGCCTCGAATAGACCAGCTGGTGGATTCCACAGCCGGCTTCGAATTGCTAAGCTTCCTCGATGCTTATTCCGGGTATCATCAAGTCTGGCTAAAGCATGAAGATGAAGCCAAGACAAGTTTCATAACTCTATCCGGGGTATTTTGTTGTGTAAGAATGTCTTTTGGCTTGCGGAATGTCGGAGCCACTTTTTCACGTTTAATAGCTAAGGCTCTAGGTCACCAAATAGGCCGGAATGTCGAAGCCTATATGGATGACATTGTAATAAATAGTGCTCAAAAGCACCAGCATAGTCTAGACTTAGCTGAAACGATTGAGAGCCTTCGAGCATGTGGAGTATGCCTCAACCATGAAAAAATGTATATTCGGGGCGCAAGCAGGAAAACTGCTAGGGTACTTAGTTTCGAGTAGGGGAATCGAATCTAGCCCAACGCAGATAAGTGCACTGCAAAGAATGGCTCCACCAGGAAATTTGAAGCAAGTCCAGAAGCTAGCAGGAAGGCTCGCAGCACTTAGTAGATTCCTGGCCAGGTCAGCAGAACGAAGCCTTCCAATTTTCAAAGCCCTAAAGGGGTCCGAAAGTTTCAATTGGACGCCGGAGTGCCAGAAGAGATTCGATGATATCAAGGCATACCTCGGAAGCCTGTCAACGCTTACTGTGCCCCTCCCGGAGGAAACACTCCTCCTTTATCTTGCAGCAACAGGCTCCACAGTAAGTGCAGTACTGGTCAGGGAAGTTGAGCTTAAGGGAAAGTTGGTGCAGAACCCAGTTTATTTTGTTTTAGAAGCTTTGTCCGGAGCAAAGATAAGATACTCCGAGCTCGAGAAATTTGCTTATGCCCGAGTAATGGCCTCGCGGAAGCTAAGGCATTACTTTCTGGTGCATAACCTAATCGTTCCTACCTCGTACCCTCTTGGTGATATGCTCCAAAGCAAAGATTCTACGGGTAGGATCAGAAAATGGGCTGTCGAGCTAGCCCCCTTCGGAATTTCCTTCACGAGTGGACTCCATCTGCAGTTTGGGCTCCAGAGGAGCCCTCCGAAGGTTTATGGATAATATTTTTTGACGGAGCTTATCAGGCATCTGGTGCCGGAGCTGGAGCGGTCATTATATCACCATCAGGGAAAAAGGCCATGTATTCTGCGAGGCTCAACTTTAAGACCACCAATAATATCGCAGAATACGAAGGGATCCTGCTAGGCCTCCGAAAGGCACAGACACTTGGAACAGCAAGGATAATAATTAAAACAGATTCCCAAGTCGTCGCAAGGCATGTTGACAAGAGCTTTCAAGCAAAGAACCAACATCTAGCGAAGTACCTGGAGGAAATCCGCAAGGCCAAAGCAGCATTCAAAGGATTTTCTGTTCGAAGTATCCCTCGAGCAGATAATCAACTTGCAGACATTCTAGCAAAAGCTGCAGCCGGAGCATTGGACCTCCCGGAGGGTGCTTTCTATGAAGAACTAGTCAAGCCTGCAATCAATCAATTACCCTCCGCAGAAGTCCTTTGCATTCTAGCTGTAGATTGGTGGGCTCCGATAATGGATATCTTGCAAGGTAGCGCAGATTCTTCAGAGGGTCCAGATTTTCGAAGGTTACAAGCAAGGGCTCAAAATTATAAGCTTGTCAATGGAATGTTGTACAAAGCCGGGGTTTGTTCTCCTCTACTCCGGTGCATCTCCCAACCTGAGGGCTAAGACATACTTCGGGACATTCACGAAGGTTTATGTGGAAGCCACCTAGCCCCTCGTGCTCTAGCAGGCAAGACACTTCAGCAGGGGCTCTACTGGCCGACAATTGTAAGAGATGCGGAGGAGTTGGTTCGGACCTGCCAAGGATGCCAGTGGATGGGAAGACAAAGCCACCATCCGCCAGTACCACTTCAAGTTATTGCCCTAGTATGGCCAATGGCTCTGTGGGGTATGGACCTCATCGACCCTTTTCCAATGGCCAAAGGCAGCTTGAAGTTTGCAGTGGTAGCAATCGAATATTTTCCCAAGTGGGTCGAAGCAGAACCCTTGACCGCTATCACTTCAAGGAATGTGCAAAAATTTTTCTGGCAAAATATTATATGCAGGTTCGGAGTGCCAAGGGAGCTAACTATGGATAATGGAACCCAGTTCGAAGCTGACACATTCAAATAATTTTGTGAAGAACTAGGCATTAAGTTATGCTTCACAGCAGTGCGCCATCCACAGTCCAACGGAGCTGTCGAGCTAGCCAATGGGAACATTCTCTCCGATCTGAATCGAAGGATTGTCGGGTTGGCTAAGGGGCTGTGGGTCGAAGGGCTTCCCAAGATCTTGTGGTCCATTCGAACCACTCAAGCCAGGTCCACAGGCTTTACCCCATTTAGACTACTATTCGGAGATGAGGCCATGACTCCTACGGAGCTCAGGGGTGGATCCCTTCGTGTAGTGCAACCCGGAGATGAAGATGAGAGGAACACTTCGCTAGACTTGTCAGAAGAAACAAGGCTTCGAGCTGTCACCAATCTGACGAAGTACCAAGGCCAAACAAAAACATGGTATTACCCGAAGATAAAGCTGAACGAGCTTAGACTAGGTCATTTAGTTTTGTGAATTGTAATAGCCTCGGGGAAGCTAGGAAATAAATGGGAAGGACAATATATTATCCTACGCTCAGGGTGCCCCGGATCATTTAAATTAGCTAATTTAGAAGGGGGAGAATTGAAACATGCATGGCATGCGGAGCACCTTAAGCGTTACTACGCTTAGGGGCTCCTTGTAATCACTTGTAAAAATTCCTTTTCTAAATAAAGGGGAGGGTCGAATCTTGTTTGCTCTTCGAATATCCCTTACTCTTGGTGGACGCATCAGGAGGACGGAGATGCTTGCGGAGTCAAGCATCTTTCTAAGGACCCAGGAAACAGCCTGTGAACCATGGGTTCAAGGGCTTAGCTGCCAGCCTATGGATTCCAGGCTCCGGCTTGTTAGGATCCGGAGAAGAGTCTAAGGACTTTAAAAATAAACAGATTTCCAGCCCCCGGGTTTGAAGCATCTGTAAAAGAGCCAAAGGTGGCTAGCCTACAGATTCCAGGCTTCGGCTTGTTAGGATCCGTAGAAGAGTATAAGGACTTTAAAAGAACAGATTTCTGGCCTCCGGGTTTGAAGTATCTGTGCAAGAGCCGAAGGTGGCCAGCCTACGGATTCTAGGCTCCGGCTTGTTAGGATCCGTAGAAGAGTCTAAGGACTTAAAAAGAACAGATTTCTGGCCTCCGGGTTCGAAGTATCTGTGCAAGAGCTGAAGCTGGCCAGCCTACGGATTCTAGGCTACGGCTTGTTAGGATCCGTAGAAGAGTCTAAGGACTATAAAAATAAACAGATTTCCGACCTTCAGGTTCGAAGCATCTGTAAAAGAGTCGAAGGTGACAAAGTAATAAGGTTTCAAGGCTCCAGCCAATGAGACACTTTTAAAGTCCTAAGCGACTAGTATAAGAGCCTGCAAATATATATTCAGCTCCGAAACTTACAAAAATCATAATACGAACCTATGTTCGAAGAACTCTACGAAAAGGTAAAATATGGTTATTAAGTGTTGTGCGAAGCATCGGATTGTTGTGCACGTCCTTGTGTCCAACAGACCTTTTTGCAACGCGTAAGGTCCCCCACCCACAAGGAGGGGTAGGAGGGTAAAGAACAAACAAGATGCTTCCGGTGCAATTCATATTAATTTGTCATACTTTTACATTAAGAGAAATTTTGGTCCAAGCCTAAGTAAAATCGGAGACCCTTTCGGCCTCTAGAGCTACTTTGGCCTTCGGAGCTCGAAGCCGCCGGGATTGTCCTTTTAGTTCGAGTGCTTCTCTTCTTCTTCGAGGCTCGCAGTTTCTTCTGCTCCTCTTGAAGCTCGGCCCAAGTCAGAAGTCTTTCGAAGTTAGCCTCCGCAGGGTCTTCGGGCTGATACTCCGAGTCAGACCAATCTATATGTTCGGAGGATGAAGATGTCTTCTCCTTTTCCTCTTCCTTGATGTAAGTTAAGACTTCTTGAAAAACTTCGAGGGCTACCTCTCCTTTATCTCCACGAGGAACAGAGAAGCAGGAGCGGCGGTAAGGCCTTAAGCTCTCAAGGATTTACCACTGCTTCCGGAGCTCTTCGTTAATTTCCAGTATTTCGAAGTTAGGTTCCGAAAGACATGACATAACCTAAAAGAATAAAACACCCAAACAAGTCTGTTGTTTATAAACTTTTCATTAATGCAAGGGGCTTTATAAGATTTCTTATACATATTTAAGTGCCCTATGAGCTAGACCTGCGGGTCGGTTGGCGGAGCAGGAGGTGCCGGAGCCGGCGAGGCTGGAAGCGGTGGCCTTGTTTGTGCTTGCTTCTACCGACGGGCCTCGTCGATCCAAGCTTTAGCTGCAACCTTGTGGTCCGTCTTCCAGGTTGACCGGAAAACTTCCCAAGCCGAGGCTACATCTGCCGAAGGATGCAACAAGCTCTCAGAGGCAAAGCTTCCGGGTGTCGAACCCCTGACCGGAGCGATAGGAATCCGAAGGGCCTCGAGGTGACGGAGAACTCCTATTCCAGCGCACTGTCCGGAGATCTCTCTATACCGGATCCCAGAGCCCATCATCAGCGACATCGCCACTTGAATCTTCTTCAGCTTCCAGTCGAGGGACTCACTGGCCGCAGCAGAAGACGAAGGGCACATAGTGCCAAAAAATTCCAAGGTACCCTGAAGGGCATCCAAGGTACGTTCGGCTATAATAGCATTCTTCTTCTCTGCCGCCTCCAACCCCGCAGCAGTAGCAGACACTTCGGCCATCTGGGACAGCAAGGAGCTTTTCTGGGCCATCGCTTGCTTAAGAGAGCCTTGGAGCTCTACCAGTTGGGTGCTCGAAGTAGCCGCCGCCCGCCGGAGCTTCTCGACCTCCGCTCGGAGCACCAAGCACTCGGCTTCAGCTTCTTGGGCTGAAGTCCGGAGTGTGTCACTGTTCTGCCTTTCGAGTCGGAGGGCTTCATCGGCTTCAGCCCTAGCCCTCCGTTCTTCGAGGACCTCTTCCTCCAACCGAAGTGTTTTCTCTTCGGAGCCTTTAAGCGCGGATTGGAGGGTGGTAACCTTCCTCTTGAGTCAGTTAGTTTCGACATCATTGGAAGTCACTACCGCTCTAGCAAGGACAAATTACTGCAAGAGGAACAAGTAAGTACCAAGTATTTACATGTGCTAATTAAAAATATTCGTGGTACTTCTTATACCTGAAGGGCAGCCCTTTCGAGGGCTATGTTAAGCTCCGGGGCCCTGGCTTCGCTCAAAACAGAGACCAAGTCGGAGTTAGCGACTTCCTGGCCTTTCTCCGCCGAAGGTTCCAGAAGCACCCAGAGGCCCGTCCGTTGCTCCAGGAAAGGAGCCAGCAGAGGAAGCCAAGACAGAGCTTGGCGATCATCTTTCGTTGCCTCTTCCTCCGAGTTGCTTGTCGAAGGCTCGTTGGAAGAGGGTGTCGTCATTGGAGTGGGAGGGAGTCCGAGGCTTGACATGCTTTTGCCCCTCCCCGGCACGAAGACAGGAGGCTCGACTCCGGCGGAGGTAGCTCCTCCTTCGGTGGCTGCCCCTTTGGCTGGAGCCGCGACGGCAGGGATGGCCCCTGCCACCGAAGCCGCATCGGTGAAAACAGCCCCTGCCACCGGAGCCGGGGTGTCCAGTGGAGCCGAGGTGTCCATCGGAGCCGCAACCACAGAAGAGGCTGGAGCTTCGTTCGTAGCCGGGGCTTCGTCACCCTTCAATGTACCTACAACATCAAGGTATTTGGTGAACATTTGTGAGTAAAAATAATTGTTGCAGGAATTGACCAAAGAAAAAGATTTGAAGTATACCTTTGGAGGCACCCTGAGGTAAAATGGTCGGGTCCTCCAGGACTTCGTACATCCGGAGAATCTCGTCAAGGTCATCCCCCGAAGTCCTCTCCGGTGTAGTTGCCACTGGAGCCACAACCTTCGCCGTAATCACCCCAGCTACGGGTGAGTTGGGGGCGACGATCTCCGGCTCTGAGCTCACGACAGCGGGCACTGGAGTATGTGCCGTATCTGCCTCCGCAGCCTCTCGAGCTGAAGCTTCGGTTTGGGCCCCTGCTTCATCTTCATCGCCTTCCAGGAGGTAGTTCTCGAAGTCCTTCGCCAGTTGGACGTCGGAGCCTATGCTCCCGGAATCCTCCGAAGCCGAGCTCTGAATGCCCAAGGACGATGCGGACGAAGCAGGGGTCAGTTGAGGAGGGATCTTCACTACCTTTTTATTCTTGGTGGGGGTTTTGCCAGCCTTCTTCGGAGGCTCGGCGACGGCTTTCCTCTTCCGAGGGGCCGCTCTGGCCGGGTTAAAATCCGGCAGAGGAGGAGGCACCATTCTGAGGGCTCCCCACACCCTGTTGGAGCACTCCTAGCTCCCCACCAGCTCCATCCTCTTCTGCCTTTCAACCACCGTAGGGGCTCCGAGGACCCATTTGGTGGCTCGTGCTATCTGCTCCGGGGCTAACGCCAGTGGAGCCGCTAAAAAAAGGTAACATATTATAAGTATGTTATTTCTTCATCTAACATGTTATTGCAGGAGAGTCGAAGTCTTACCTAGTGTTCGGAGCTCACCCTCCGAAGCGTGTTGAAACACTATCAGCCAGTTTGCCCCGAGGGGTAGAATTCGAAGAGCAATGAACTCTTCGGCAAGATCGCGCATGCTCATGCTACTAGCTACCGAAGTCAGTAGCCTTAGCCACATTGAGAGTAGGCTAGGGTTCGGGGTAACCTCCGCCTCCTTCCGAAACCAGATCTCTTGGAGGGGTCCAGCGAGAGGGGAGTCCTCTCCAACTTCGGCGTAGAACCACCAAGGAATCCAGTTAGTGTACCATCGATCGTTGATGGCCTTCGCTGGAAAATGTTGGGCGTGCTTCCTCCGCAGCTGGAAGTTGATGCTTCCGAAGGCTGTTATCACTTTGGTGTCCTCGGGGCCATCTTGTTGCTTCGGCTGGCAGATGGCTTCGTGGGTGGCTGCGAAGACCTCCGATCGCCCCTCGCACCCTTCGGCCCGAAGTGCCCATTCGAAGATGGCCAGACAGGCGATGACATTGGGAGATAGTTGGGGCAAGGTAATGTGGAAAATGTCCAATACCTCAGATAAGAAGTCGATGGACGGAAGCCCCAGGCCTGCTTCGAAGAAGGCCTCGAAGACCACGACCTCTCTGCTCCATGGCCACGGAGTTGATTCCGGTCCGGGGACTCGAGTCCTCATTCCAGACCCCAGCTTCCCTTCCACGGCCTCTTCAATAGATTCCACGATGCTTGTGGATTGGCCGATGAGGAAGCTTTGAGGGATCTTCTTCTTGGATGGCGGGCGGAGCTCCCGGGGGTTCTTGGGCCAGGCATCGCCCGGAGCTCCCGCCATTGCTGCTACGGCTGAAGCCGCCCACGCTTGCTCTGCGCCAAAGTGCCCACCGCCGTCGGCACGGTGTGGCTGGTCCTCACCATGGCTTGGTGGCTCGGGAAGTTGAGAGAGTTGGAGGTTGAAGAGAGTAAGTTTCAGATGCTAGGCACGGTAAAAGGCTCTTGGTAAATTCCAATCCCCTTTTTATAACCTTCCGCTAGTTGATGTGCTTCGATTGCATTCACACTGCAGGTTCGACTTCCGTCACTGGCAGGTGGGTCTAGGAAGCGAAACGGTGTGAGTCCACCGTAAATTTCGACCGTTACCTTTTAAAGAGCGTAACGACTACTTGTATAGTAACGGTTCTAATCAAACGACTCTTCACGACATTTGGACTTCGTAACGGTTCTCTTTCCCACGAAGCGTTCACACAGCGGTTGTGGACTCGAAGCCGTAGTCCGAATGCTTCGGATCAAAGACCCTTCGAATGACTGTAATGTGTTCAAACTTCTCTAAGTCTCAGAATATGAAAATGTTCCTTGCGTATACTGCTTCCCTTCTATACAGGTCAAATTCAGAGAAGCGTATTCGAGGGGCTACTGTTGGGGGAAAATGCTTCACTTTCAGGACTTAGAGATTAACAGTTCAAAAGGACTTATCAGCTTCGGAGCTGATGGGCTCATGCTCGAATGTGGAGGAGTCGTTAAGCCGAAGGGTGCTTCGATCTACGATCCGAAGGAACCCTCCGCAGGATATGAGGCTTTGGAATCAAACAACGGGATTGATAAGATGTTTGACTTATCTACTTGCTTTGGGTAGATTTTACCATTTTAACCCTGTTCAGGGTACCGAATAGTTTCCACTATGTCGGTTGTAATTGAGGGGTAAATAGGTCTTTTCCTTAGACATTTTTGCCTATAAATACCCCCCCTTCTTACCCTGTAATGGGCATCGAATACTCAGCTATTCAATACACATATTCGGACTACTTAAGCTATTATCCAATTCAGAGGCTTGAGATAGTTCTTAAACAGGAACTCACTGTTTGTTTGTTCTTGATCTCAGAGAACCTGTTAGCGTAATCTTTTACGCCAACAATGTACATGAGTCACATGACTAATACCACGACACTCACTTGTCATCCTTGCATCATGTACCCGAATTGGACCTCTACAATTCCGCAGCTCTTTTAGCTCACTTATCGTCTATTCGTATACCTGTCACACTAATCAACGCCATGACAAGACATCTTTTAGGACTCATTGCATGGGAGAGGGTCCCATTGACCCTGAGGAAGTTTAATGATCTCAGTCAAGATAAGAAGACTACACTTTACAATGACGAGATCAACAATTACCTCGAGTTTCCCAAGACTTCAAAGGCAGAAGCAGTAACGACCATCATGAAGATGATATCCAAGATATGGAGGTCTTTTAAAAGCAACCTTATTAAAACATTTGATCCTCAAAAAGGACTAGGACCAATTTGTCAAAATGAAGAGCTCAGCTGATTTCAAGGTAGAAAGCTCTACTAAGAAAGAGCTTCGATCTAGGAATAAGCTACCCCACAACTTTGGTTCAACTGGTTACGTGGGGATGAAAGATATGTGGTCAGCCAAAGATGCCAATATGGCTAGTGAGGGAAAAGAAAATCTGTGGCAAAATATTCCCAATAGAGTGCAATCATTTCTAAGGGCTCGGGATAGACTCATAGAGAGTGGTGAAATGACGTGGACCTTGAGTGAGGTAACGACAGTGGCTGAGAAAGTCAAAGATTTGGTGGCACAGTCATCAGAAGGATCATTCACTACCGTGTGGGAGCACGATGAGGTAACAACTGCTCTTGGCAACCCAGAGCACCTTGGTCACGTGTGAGGCATCTCTAGATTGCAAGGCTAGAAGCATGGTTTTCTGGACAATGGTGACATGTACAAGAAGCGAAGAAGGTCCAGAGGAATTGATGTGGAGGCACTCTCTATGAAGATAAAGAGAAATCTATATGCAATTATCGCAAGTAGCTTACCTTGATAAGGTATTATCCTTCTAGACCAAGCTACAGTTGATATCCCTCTTCATGCCAGAAAGAGCAGTTGTGCATCAAGAGAGGTCAAGTAGTGATTAACGTGTAGTGGTTTGGATGACACCATTGACCAGCTAACTGAACCAACCACATGCAAGCTTATCATAAAGCCCGCAGGGGTTTAGATTGAGGTAGCAAGTGGAGTGGTTTTTCCATATCAACATGAGATACATAACTTGCCGATAAATAAGGAATTTGTGGTGATGTTTATTGATTTTGTGCACCCTAACGTAGAAGACAAATCATTGCCTATTCCTCCAAATGACGAAATCACCACCCTTCGCGCTGCCCATCTCACAAGGGTATAGTAGAAACGAGTAGATATTTTGGTCGATGTCGAGAACCTCCAACTGCTCAGTCAGCTAGTGCTCAACCTTGTACTACTGAACCTCCAACTGCTCAGCCACCTATTGTTGTTGCACCTGTTGAAACTGCACCTATCAAGCAAGGTGAAAATGTTGTTACTATGCTATCGTCAAATAAGCCAATGATTGAACACAAAAAAAACAAAGATGACCAAAAAGACTAAAAAAGAGGCAAAGCCTAAGGTGGTGTCAGCTTGGACTCTTACAAATGCTAAGTACAAACAAAGTGGATAAGAACTAAAAATGGACACAAAATAGTGAATATAATTTTTATATAAATTTTAGTGCATTATGTTAGGTACTTGCAATTCAAATTTCACATATTTCAATTTAAATACTAGAAACACAATTAATGAGTTAAAAATAGCAAAAGGATTTAGAAAAATACAAACAAATATATATAGAATGAGATACGTTGATTTTGATTATAAACAAAGTTTCAAGTTCAAACAAAGATTTAACCATCAATTTATTTTAAACCATAGCCTATTCCTTTTCAAAACATTAATTTCTCTCAAGAGAATCTTAACATTCTTAACATCCTATATGATAATTTTATTTAAACATTTTCAAAATTTTATAATAGTATATAAATAAAATATTATAACATCATGACAAGTCTTGAATTTTTTAGACTTTATTTGATTTTTTAAATTAAAAAACAATTAAACTCCACATTACAAATGGAGCGCCATAATATAGATTTTTAAAATTTCTTTAGATTTAGTGGATAAGAATTATAAATGGACACAAAATAGTGAATATGATTTTTCTATAAATTTTAGTGCATTATTTTAGGTACTTGCAGTTCAAATTTCACATATTTCAATTTAAATCCTAAAAACTCAAGTAATGAGTTAAAAATAGCAAATGGATTTAGAAAATTACAAAAAATTATATAGAATGAGATATGTTGTATTTTGATTATAAAAATAAATTTCAATTTCCAACAAAGATTTAACCATTAATTTTTTCGCTTCTCAAAACTCTAATTCCTCTCAAGAGAATATCAAGTTTTTAACATCATGTATGATAACTTTATTTAAATATTATCAAAATTTTATCATAGTATATATATATATATAAAATATTATAACACCATGACAAGTCTCGTATTTTTCAGACTTTATTTGATTTTTTTAGAATTAAAAAACCCTTAAACTTCACATCACCGATGGACTGTCGTAACATTGATTTTTAAAATTTCTTTAAATTTAGTGGATAAGAGCTAAAAATGGACACAAAATAGTGAATATAATTTTTATATAAATTTTAGTGCATATTTGATGGACCGGAAACGGCGACCAGAGGGGGTTGAATGGGAGCTTTTAAAAACTTGGGCTAAAAACAGCCTTCGGTTTTAATACTGTCTACTGCGGAACAGGCTTCGAACACCAACCTTCGAAGGTCTGGTTCAGAGGTATATGACAGCTCCGAACACAGGCTTCGCAAGGAGTAAAAGTCCGAAGCCAAGCAGAGTTCGCTCCACCAACAACCTCAAAAACAACTCTGCTAAGTCAGTGCAGGCTCCGCACACAGGGTGCTTCGAACAGGCTTCGCACTTCACCCTTCGCAAGAGTGGACTACCCTCTGAGGACTTCGACCTAATACTTAGCGACAACAACTGGTGCTGGGCTTTGTACTCCACAAGTCTAAACGCACACTAAACAGACTTCGCTAAGGGTTCAGACACGAGAAGAAAAACGGGCTTCGAACAGGGCTTCGCTAGTAAGCAGCGAGGTCTAGCCTCCTGTTACACAGAGCGAACGCACCCTGAAAAGCACACTTCGCACAAAAACACACTTCGCTTAGACAGGCTTCGGTGCACTACAACTAGCGAGGTATGCAAACAAGTTCAAGCAAAAAGACAACACAGAAGCACGGCTTCGCCGCTTGAACAAGGAACACAGTAAAATTGATCTCACTGGATGAATACAGAGTGGAGGCTAGTACTGGAGCTCAACAGTAAATGCTCAAAAGTGTTAAATGTTACCTACCGAGCCCCCATATTTATAGCCCATAGTTCACCCAAGTGAATTGACTACTTTACCCCTAGGGTTTACACCAGTTTTGTCTCTACAGAACTGAGGGGTACAAAAGGTATTCAACTTTATTCTGGAGGCTTCTCTGTTAGCTTTGCAGAGGGGACAGCGTCAGCTTTTTGCAGAGCAGACAATGTCAGCCTTTGCAGTCTTTGACCTTCTGGAGCCTCCCTTCGCACGCGAGGGGTGCGGTAGCTTCAGTGAGAAGCCTTAAGCCTGATGGCCTTCGCTTCACCGAAGATAGCCTCCGATACAGTGACGGTTTTGAGCCGAAGCCGTCAAAGCCCTTGGGCCTTCGCACCACCACCTCCGGAGTGGACCACCACGGCTTCGCAGCTACTCCCAGCTCGAACTCCGTCAGTCCGTGTACCAAAGCCATGCATGGCCGAAGCACCACAAGTCAGCCTTGCTCCGGAGCTAGCCTCGCTCCGAAGCCTTCCTCACTCCGAAGCCCCACCTTCGGAGTATCACCCTTCGAAGTCCCTCCTTCGTCCAAGGCCTCCGCACGAAGCATTCCATGAGCACATCGTCGCAGTGTCTCTCCCCGAGCACACTCCTCGACGAGCCTCACCCGGACCATGCCTTCGATGCGCCTCGACTTCTGAGACCTTCGTCGGGTATCTTCGAATGTCTCCCTCCGGAGCACACTTCGAACGTCTTGCCTCCGCAGAGGACTTGATCCACCAAACTCCGAAGTCACTCTATCCGGAGTACCTTCGAAGTGCCTCACCCCCGAGGACTTTGTCTCGGAGTACCTTCACCCGGAGCCACGCTCCGCACTTACTGCCTTCACCTGGCGCACCTCGACCCGAGGACCGACCCCGACCCCTTCGCAGCCAACATGACGGAGCTCCCCGCTCCCCTGGCATCAAGCCTCCCGCTTGACCAAGGTTCACCTGCTACGAACCGTCCGTCGCCTCCGCAGTCTCCTGCGCACCACAAACAAGCAAACAAGTGTATCCAGTACTCCGGAGACCTCTCCGGGATAGCAACCTTCGGTACACACTCCGGTGTACCGCCCAAAATACCGAGACCTTCGGTACGAACCCAGTCATCGTGTACCATCGGACCCCTCCGACAGGCACACTCCGCTGCAACAGCTGCAGCAACCAAACCACCGAACCCTTCGGTGAAACCACCTCCGAACACCTTCGGAGTTCCAACCTCCGAACCACCTTCGGAGGTACCCTTTCGAACCAGAGGGTAAAAGCCTGTCAATCACTCATCACAAACACCGAAACCAACCCTTGGTTTCTCAATCTCCCGCTTGATGAGTGCATTGACAACCAAATTCAAGTTCAAGAAAATTTAAAAACTTTCAGCACACAAGTGACCATAAAAACTCAGAAACGAGCCAAATCATGTCACTTGACATAAGAATTTTCCTCCCCCTTTTCAAAAGAGTAAAAGCCCCTTCGGCAAATCTCCCTGTTGGAATAATTGCGTTAGTTCCAGCAGGTTTTTATGTGGTGGAGTGTGATGTGGAGAATGAACCTCGAGGGGTTCTAACAGAAGGAGAAAAGGGTTTATACTGGTTCGGGCCTCTCCTGGGAGATAATAACCCTACGTCCAGTTGTGGTGGACTTGGCATGGTATGCCCTAGAATAATTTCAAGGTCTCTTGGCCCCCTGGAGCGTGTCCTGCTACAAGGGCTTGGCCCTGCTTTTATAGGCACGCAGGCCTAAGGAAAAGACCAAGATACCCTCTACAAGCCCCTAGGCTTATAGGGGTAGACAGGGAAAGGGAGCTAGCTACTGTTCAAAAGTACCAGACAACTTTACAGCTTTACAGACGTGTCAGGCTGTGCCAGGCTTTGACCAGCTAAACGACACACCGAAGGCGGAGGCTGGGGGGAAGGCTTCGAAGTGTACCCCGGAGGGGGGCTTCGAAGCATGCTCCGGAAGGCGGCCTCCGAACTTGGCTCCAGAGGGCGACCTCCGGACTGGGCTCCAGAGGGCTACCTCCGAACTGGGCTCCGGAGGGCGGCCTCCGAACTGGATCCCGGAGGGCGGCCTCCGAGTTGGGCTCCCGGAGGGCGGCCTCTGGACTTGGCTCCGGAGGGAGGCCTCCGAGCTGGGCTCCCGGAGGGCGGCCTCAAGACTTGCTCTCGGAGGGCGGCCTCCGAGTTGGGCTCCCGGAGGGCGGCCTCCGGACTTGGGGTCTGGGAAGAGCTTCTTGTTGCGGAAACGGGCCTCGACAGCGTTGGGCTCTGGGCCGAATGCTGCCTGAGGCTGACGTCATTTTGCCCCTGCACAGGGAAATATATTCCCCCAACAGTAGCCCCTCGCGAGTAGGCCTTCGGGACGAAGGGGTGCACGCGCCCTTAGGACAAATGACCTTGCTCTGGACCGATTCGCCTTCGCTGGAGGCCCACCTGGCGGTGGGTTCGGCCCACGATGGTTGGAATTCTTACCGTGCCTATAAATAGGGGCTTACCGCGTGCGGCTTCGACACATTCTCATTTGCTTCCTTCTCGTTGCCTTGCAACCTTCGCTCTCTTCTTCTTCTTAGCTTCGATTGCTTCCGACCTTCGCTAATTTTAACCCCTCGCGGCGAAGTCCCACCAACATGCCGAAGAAGGCAGTGGCGAAGCCTCTGGCCTTGGGCTCGAGCTCGGGCTCCGCCCAGGTGAAGGCAGTGGCGGCTGCGGCAGCGAAGACTGCGCCTAGGCGGCTTGGGCCGAGGGACCTTCGGACGCCCTCCGACAAGTTTGAGCAGACCTTGGAGATGAGGGCCTCGATCTCCACTGAGGAGTCGGTCCGGAGGGCCTGCGAAGGGAGGATCGTGGCGAAGATCCAGCTTCGGGTCCCGGAGAAGACGGAGGTCGAGCCGAGGCCTCGTGCTGACGAGGTGGCGGTGTTCGAGGCCTTCTTCGAAGCCGGCCTCGGACTGCCTGCAGTGGGGATGCTGAGCGAAGTCCTCAAGGCTTACAACCTCGAGCTCCCTCAGCTTTCGCCCAACGCAGTAGCGAGGTTAGCTGTCTTCGAGTGGGCCATGATGGCTGAGGGCTGCGAGGGCCGCGCGGATGTCTTCGTCGCCCTCCACGACGCCAACTGCCAACCGAAGCTGAGGGAGGGGACAGACCGCGTCAAGAGGGCGTTGGCCTTCGGCAGCGCCAACTTCCAACTCCGGAAGGAGTACCAAGACGCCTTCCCGGCGAGGGCCGTAAACAACAAGTGGTACTCGAGGTGGGATCAAGAGTGGTTCTACGCCTCCGTCAGCGCGAACTCCCCCTTCCGAGTACCAACGCCCACATCTTATACCGGCGCGAAGGGGTGGTGAAGACCAGCGAAGACATCCTTCGCTCGAGGATCTTGCTGCTCCGGAGAGTGGCGGCGAAGATGAGTATGAGGGATCTTGCGGAGGAGTTTATCACCCTCCGGCTCAGCCCCCTCGCGCGCTCCTGGCCGGAAGGGCTCTTCCATGCTTTGGGTCGAGAGGAACTTAGTGAGTTGGCCTTCGACCGCTTCTGTAAGGCTTCGCAATCCTTCGCCTTTTATGCTTTGTAGATCTTCATTTCTGACTTAGATCTTCCATGAAGCCGACCTTGAAATGAGGACCCCGGAGGAGGCCATCGCGGCGGCGGATCGAGTCGTCGGGACTCCGACCCCCGAGGAGTAGACCCAGCGCATCGCGCTGGTGGGGTCCTGGGAGCGCTGGAACAGAGTATGGACCGCGCTTGACCTCGGAGGGCTCCCTGCTCTGCCGGACTTTGCCCACTTGACTACCTCGTCGGCCGGAGCCAAGAGGAAGAGGGGGGATGAGGACGAACCGGATGCTACGGGGCCTCGGCTGGAGGCCTCTGCGGCTGAAGTCTCTAGCCCGGGGGAGGTTGCGGCGGAGCCCGCAACTACTCCGGCCTCCAAGAAGGCGGCGAAGCCCCTAGCGGCGGAGGCCGACGCGCATACTTCGGCTGCCAAGGAGGCCACGGATGCCCCGGTGGAACCAACTTCGGGCACGGAGGTGGATGCGCCAGCTTCGCAGCGAAGGAGCTGGAGGGTACACTTAGCCCCATCTTCCTTCCAAGAAATCTCCGACGATGGTAAACCCCTTTTTGCATGCTTCGCTTCAATATGCGGATCTTGACTTGGTTCCCTACAGAGGATGAAGATGATGCGAGGCCCGCCGTGGCGAAGCCGGTAGGCGAAGGTGGACCGAAGCCCACCGACGCGAAGCCCACGGAAGCTTCGAGCAGCAGCGGCAGCGGCAGCGATTCGGAGTCTGAGAGTACTTCGTCCGACGACGAAGGCAGCAGAGGCCGCGAGGTCCCTCGAAGTGAAGAGGATGTCGACGTGGTGGGCTTGAGCCCCGCCTCGCCGAAGCTCGCGGAGGCGACCGTGGCGGTGGTTCACCCTTTCAAGCCGAGGGAGGGCGTGACGGCGGCGGCGATCCACGGTTTCCGCGAGGCTTGTGCTTCTGCGGAGGGGGGGACTTGGTGGCCCAACTTAGCCACCTGGACCCCACAGATCTCTTCGTCAGCTCGAACGAAGTCCTTATACGGGTGAGCGAAGCCCCTTGGAACTTCGAACTATATGCTAGCCTTTCACTAGTACTTATGATTTCTTGAATTTCTGCAGGCCTTCGCACTGAATGCAGTGGCTTCGACTTCTGCAGACAGGCGGATGGAGTGCCTCGCAGAGGAGAAGGAGGCCTTTCGCCGCGAAGTCTCGGAGGAAGCCGCGAAGCGGAGGCGAGCCGAGGCTTCGGCTGCTGAGGCGAAGGCTGACACCGACAAGGCTAAGGAAGCCTTGGCCTCGGAGACGGCTCGGCTCCGCGCGGAGCTCCAGGCTTCGAAGGATGCCGAAGCTCGGCAGGCGAAGGAGAATGCTTCGCTCCGTCAACGGGCCCGGGGTCTTGAGGACTTCATCGTGGCCAATCTTGGCGAAGCTACGCAGAGCCTGACCGAGGTCCTTGAGAAAATAGGGACCGAGTGCCGGGCTCCGGACTTTGGCGATCAGGACCCGATTGGGGACCGCGTCGACTTCTTGAAGACTGCGGCTTTGATAGCGGAGGAAGCGCTGACGGGCTTCGCCCTTATGGCCGGTCGAGTCGCGGGCCAAGGGGTATTGCAGATGCTCCATGACGCGGGGTGTGACCACCTTCGGGCGGCAACCTCCGTGACCCCAGTGGCCTTTGGGGGTCCCCACTTGGTGACGCCTCTGGCCAAAGTTCGCGGAGCCTGGCGGCGGCTGCAGGAACCCTGGAAGGAGCAAGGCTATGAAGCAGTCCTCAACCTCGAGAAGGCCCTTCGACACCGCCGATCCAAAGCGCCTGCTGCGCCTGATCAGCCTTCGACTTCGACACCTCCGCCTCCGAAGGTGTAGATCTCCTTAGGCCTTTTGTAATACTTAGCTGCAGGCTTGTAAAAACTTTATCGGCTTATTAATATGAGTGCGGGGATTTTTTATACCTACCCAGGTTCAGCCTCCGAGCGTAGACCTCGAAGTCCTCGAGGACTCCGAAGAGCTTCAATAGCTGTGGGCGATCCTCGAAGTAGCTAGGTCCGAAGGCCCCCCTCGGTTTAAGCTTCTGAGGGGGCCTAGCGGCGAAGCCATCTCCGAAGTAGCTCAGGATTTACTAGCCGCTGTGAAGACGGAGTCCCTTCAGAGCCCTTTGTTTTTGCCTTCGTGAACGGCCTTAGCAGGCGACGAAGCCCTAGACTTTTCTGCCTTCAATATGGCACCGCCTGCTTCGCTAACTTGGAGCGACCTGCAAGGTGGAAGACGAAGCCTGCGGGCTTCGGAGCTTGGATGGGCCGGTCGAGGGAGAGCGGGCTCTGACGAGGCAACGTCCAGCCGAGGGGGCCCTGGCCGAAAAAAAGGCAAGCGAGGGTTGGGGCTTCGCACTCGATTTTTCTTAGGCTTAGATACAGACTATACGTAGTTTGTTTTCGAAGTATATTTGTAACATACTTCTCGATTGTCATACAATGAATGGAGTTTATTATATTCGCATACTTCGTCTGTATGCTTCGCCTTGTTTGGCTTCGAACGTTTTAGCTTGTCACGCTCGTATTGCGTATTACATTCACACACCTCGCATACATGCTTCCCCCCTTTGCTCGTGGCAACTAGGGACTTAGCCGTTGCTGGTGCGGGCAAAAAATAAAAGATGCGAAGGGTGTGCCTTTCGGTGGCTTCGACGCATGAAATTTCATTTGAGCGAAGACCTCTTTTGGGCTCTGAATGCTTTAATTTGGTGCGAAGCAAGGCTTTCGCATAACCAAATTGAGCGAAGCATGCTTCGGCAGGCTGGGATTTGGATGCTGTGCGCGAGGGAGGCTCTGAAACGCACTTAGATTTTCATGCGGAGTATGAATTCGACACGCTTAGGTGTACATTAGATTTTGACACGCGAAGCAAGGCTTCGGAGCGTGTCTGGATAACGAAGCAAGGCTTCTGAGCTTGATTCTGTAATGAAAATGGATGCTTGGTGTGGATTAACCAAACCTGTGATAATGTGAGCCACCTTTGGCTCTGGGTCACCTACGACCCTGGGCCACCTTCGACCCTGGGATGCTTCGGGTACGGAGCCCGGAATCCATGGGATGCTTCGGGTACGGAGCCCGGAATCCCTAGGATGCTTCGGGTACGGAACCCGGAATCCCTGGACGCATTGGGCCATGGCCCGGAGTCCCTATTACTGCTACGGGCCCAGAGGCGCTGTGTAGCCTTCGGAGGGGTGCTCCGGATTTGCTACGGGCCCGGAGGCGCTGTGTAGCCTTCGGAGGGGTGCTTCGGATTTTCTACGGGCCCAGAGGCGCTGTGTAGCCTTCAGAGGGGTGCTCCGGATTTGCTACGGGCCCGGAGGCGCTGTGTAGCCTTCGGAGGGGTGCTCCGGATTTGCTATGGGCCCGGAGGCGCTGTGTAGCCTTCGGAGGGGTGCTCCGGATTTGCTAGGGGCCCGGAGGCGCTGTGTAGCCTTCGGAGGGGTGCTCCGGATTTGCTACAGGCCCGGAGGCGCTGTGTAGCCTTCGGAGGGGTGCTCCGGATTTGCTACGGGCCCGGAGGCGCCGTGTAGCCTTCGGAGGGGTGCTTCGGATTTGCTACAGGCCCGGAGGCACTGTGTAGCCTTCGGAGGGGTGCTCCGGATTTGCTACATGCCCGAAGGCGCTGTGTAGCCCTCGGAGGGTTGCTCCGGATTTGAAAAGTGAAGCAAGGCTTCGGATTTTAAATAAGGCGAATCAAAGCTTCATGTTTTTGATAAGGCGAAGCTTGGCTTTGGTTTCTCAATATGATGGAGCAACAATTTGCATTTAAAGCCAAAGCCCTGCTTCGGTTTTAAAGCGAAGCAGGGCTTCGAATTTCAAGGCGAAGCAGGGCTTCGAATATATAGCAAGGTGATTGTGAAATTGTACAACGAAGTGGTACTTCGGATAGTGGTCATACCTCGTAAAGTGGCCGGAAGTTGGCCTCGTAGCCCCTGGGGCTTCGAAGACCTTCGACGCATGAATCGGAGCCCCTTCCCGGAGGGTGAGCTCTGGTGCACGAAGGGTAAGGGAAGGCGAAGAGGGCCTTCGAGCTACACTCGAAGCCCCTTGCCGAAGGGTGCGCGAAGTAAGAAAGCTTCGAAGCTCCCCCCTCAAGCGTACTTCGAGTTGCAGACAGTGGCAGAGAACTTAGCTTCTTGGACTAAGATCCCCACAGACGGCGCCAACTGTTGGAAAAATTGCGTTAGTTCCAGCAGGTTTTTATGTGGTGGAGTGTGATGTGGAGAATGAACCTCGAGGGGTTCTAACAGAAGGAGAAAAGGGTTTATACTGGTTCGGGCCTCTCCTGGGAGATAATAACCCTACGTCCAGTTGTGGTGGACTTGGCATGGTATGCCCTAGAATAATTTCAGGGTCTCCTGGCCCCCTGGAGCGTGTCCTGCTACAAGGGCTTGGCCCTACTTTTATAGGCACGCAGGCCTAAGGAAAAGACCAAGATACCCTCTACAAGCCCCTAGGCTTATAGGGGTAGACAGGGAAAGGGAGCTAGCTACTGTTCAAAAGTACCAGACAACTTTACAGCTTTACAGACCTGTCAGGCTGTGCCAGGCTTTGACCAGCTAAACGACACACCGAAGGCGGAGGCTGGGGGGAAGGCTTCGAAGTGTACCCCGGAGGGGGGCTTCGAAGCATGCTCCAGAAGGCGGCCTCCGAACTTGGCTCCGGAGGGCGGCCTCCGGACTGGGCTCCGGACGGCTACCTCCGAACTGGGCTCTGGAGGGCGGCCTCCGAACTGGCTCCCGGAGGGCGGCCTCAGGACTTGCTCCCGGAGGGCGGCCTCCGAGTTGGGCTCCCGGAGGGCGGCCTCCGGACTTGGGGTCTGGGAACAGCTTCTTGTAGCGGAAACGGGCCTCGACAGCGTTGGGCTCTGAGCCGAAGGCTGCTTGAGGCTAACGTCATTTGGCCCCTGCACAGGGAAATATATTCCCCCAACACTCCCCTTTTTTAAGATAAAAATTCCCTTTGTGAAAATTATACCTTTTTGCAACAGAGAACCCAAATATCTCCCCCTTTGGCAATGCAAGCATCAAGGAGCATTTACAAAATGCATAGCTTGGAAATGAGCAGAATTGCAAAGACATATACAGCAAAAATATGCCAACAGTAATACCAATGATCATGGGCTCAACTCAATTTAACATTCTCTAACAACATGATGACAGCATGTGATTTTGTTTATTTTGAAATAAAAGCATCACCACTCGATCAAGATAACTAGACAAGGAACAGCAAGGACTGCGCAAAGCTAGTCAATTTCTACTCTAGACAGACAAGTCCAGTTCAAATGGAGCATTAAACTTGATGATCAATGAATTTTGTTGTTCCTTTTCATAGTGCCAGGGGTTATTTGTTTGTCCACCTTATACTGTCCAATCAGGCCAAGCCTAGGCATGAAAGCCATCAGAAGCTTAAGGCAATGATTTTGGCAGACACTACAGTATTCCAGTTCAGACCAATGTGCAATGGTAAGCAGTCTAGAATAGAGTAGTGCGACAAAACAAACCCACCTGGATCTTTTACTTTGAAGCATGCAAATCATGGATTTTTGGAAATTTGAATTAAGTGAACCGATGGTTAGCACTTGATGAACTTCCATGAATATGTAGAACAATTTTCAAGTTGCACATTTTTAGCATCCAAAGAAAGGTGTCTTGCTATCAAGCAGATAAAAGATAGCTAAAAGCAGTCTTGCCTACACGAGCTAGATCCAAGATTGAGCAGTGAGCATGATTTGAGTTTGGAAAGAAAACATCATGCACATTAATGTTTCAGATAAATTAAAAAGAGCTGAGCTGTCACGATTTCATGAATTAAAATCAGGCATATAAATACAAAAGATGTAAATGCAATTCCACACATGACGAGCACATGCAAGACAATTAAAGCCTGCTCCCCTCACAAAATGTCGTAAGGGTGACAAACGCCAAGTTCCCCACGCAAGTAGGCAAATCAAGAGGCATCGAGGGGTTTCGTGAAAATATCGGCTAGCTGGTGTTGGGTATCAACATATTGAAGTTCAATATCACCCTTCTCATTGTGATCTCTGAGAAAATGATATCGCACATCAATGTGTTTGGTTCTGGAGTGCTGAACCGGGTTATTTGCAATACAAATAGCACTAGTGTTATCATAGAAAAGTGGAACACTCTTATAATCTAACCCGAAATCCCGCAAAGTGGAAGCCATCCACAAAATCTGAGAGCAACAGCTAGTTGCAGCAACATATTCGGCCTCAACCGTCGATTGTGCAACACTAGACTGTTTGCGGGAAGACCAACAAACCAGAGAAGTACCCAGAAAATGACAAGTACCAGATGTACTCTTCCTATCAATCCTACACCCAGCAAAGTCCGCATCGGAATAACCTCGAAGACATAAAGATGAAGATGTTGAATACCATATGCCAAATTCGAGGGTATGTCTGAGATACCTGAGTATGCGTTTTACCGCTTAGTGGTGCGAAGCTCGTGGTGAAGCCTGAAAACGAGCGCACAGACACACCGAGAAGTGTATGTCCGGCCTTGTAGCAGTCAAGTAGAGGAGGGAACCGATCATGCTTCAGAACTCCTTCTGATCCACGGCTTCTCCATCTTCGTCAGGATCCAATGCTACAGATGTAGCCATTGGAGTGGCGAGGAGCTTCGCATATGACATATCAAACTTCTTGAGCAGGTCCTTGGTGTATTTTGTCTGGTGGACGAAAGTACCTTGTTTGCTTTATTTGATTTGCAAACCAAGGAAAAAGGTGAGTTCACCCATCATAGACATTTCGAATTCCCTGCTCATGGTATCTGCAAACTCGACAACCAAAGCATGAGAAGAGCCACCAAAGATGATATCATCCACATAAATCTGCACCAGAAGGAAATCTTTGCCATGCTTGAGAGTAAACAGTGTTTTATCAACAGAGCCCATCAAATACCCTCACTCAAGCAGAAAAGACTTAAGTCTATCATACCATGCCCGAGGGGCATGCTTGAGTCCATAAAGAGCCTTATGAAGTTTAAGGACTTTATGTGGGTACTTGGGGTTTTCAAAACTAGGGGGTTGTTTTACATAAACATCTTCACCTATGAAGCCATTAAGAAAAGCACTTTTGACATCCATTTAATAGAGTTTGAATCCCCGGGATGTCGCAAAGGCAAGCAAAATCCTAATGGCCTCAAGGCGAGCAACATGTGCAAAAGTTTCAGTAAAATCAATCCCTTCTAGTTGAGAATAACCCTGAGCTACAAGCCTAGCCTTATTTCTGACTATAGTCCCATCCTCCCCTTGTTTGTTTTTGAAAATCCATTTTGTTCCAATGAAATGAATATTTGGTGGAGGATCAACTAGTGACCAGACTTGGTTTCTCTCAAAATTTTCAAGTTCCTCATGCATGGCATTGATCCAACTAGAATAAGAAAGTGCATGACTAACATCTAAGGGCTCGAAAGAAGCAACAAAAGCTGAATCAGTGAAATGAGCATAAGAACGTGTTACCCTTTGATCAAGCTCACCAATGATCTGCTCAGGAGGGTGCATCCTTTGAACATGATGTGGAGCCTCGCGGCGGGATGCAGACTCCCCCTCAACTTGTGCCTGGGAGTGGTCCAAGATGACCGATGTCAAGGTAGTTGCTTCGGGACCTCGTGCCGAAGTGGTTGAAGTGGGGTCAGCTTCGGGGGTTGATGTCGAGGGTAGTAGGGGTTCATCCTCGAAATCTCCGGGATCTTCGTCTTCGAAGATGGTCTGTTCCATGTCGTGTTCATTTGCCTGTTCAAGAGCAGAACTAACAGAGGGGGTTGATTCATCAAAAGTCACATCACATGACTCGATGACAGTGTTAGTTTCCAAGTTATAAACACGATAAGAATGACCATGTGTAGTGTAACCCAAAAAGATCCCGTCAGAAGAACGCGACTCAAATTTATCTAAATTACCATGTTTTAGGATAAAGCAACGACAGCCAAAAACTCGAAGATGAGTAACCTTGGGCTGTCTCCCAAAACGTAGCTCATAAGATGTCAAATTCAAAATTGAGCGCAACAATATTCGGTTTGAGATGTAACATGCAGTGTTCATGGCCTCAGCCCAGAATTTTCTAGGAGTCCTATGCTCATCAAGCATCGTCCTAGCCATCTCAACCAAAGTGCGGTTCTTCCTCTCAACAACATCATTTTGTTGAGGAACTCGCGGAGCAGAGAATTGATGTTCTATGCCATGCTCCATGCAAAAGTCAACGAAGAGACTGATTTTGAACTCGGTGCCATTATCACTTCGAATGAATTTCAATGCACCTGGGAGTTCAGTGAAAAGTCTCAAAGCCAAGCTCCGAAAGTGTGAAAACACTTCATCCTTGCTGGCAAGAAAGAAGACCCAAGAGTAGCGAGAGAAATCGTCGACAATGACTAAAACATACCACTTGCCGCCTAAAGAACTAACCCGAGAAGGACCTACAGTGTCCATGTGGAGAAGTTCTCCGGGTTGTTCAGTCATCACTGTGGTGACTGGCGAATGCGAAGCGGCAATCATTTTTCCATGTCGACAAGGAGCGCAAACTAAATTCTTCTCAAACTTGAGCTTGGGCAATCCTCGGATCAGACCTAGGGCACTCAGTCGAGCGAGCAACTCAAAGCTCATATGCCCTAGTCTCCTATGCCACTTCCAAAGCTCAGAAGTAGGATGTACAACAAGACAATGAGAAGAACCAGATGACTCTGAAAAATCAGCTCCAAAAACTCTCCCAACTCTAAAGATCTTACATACCACAACGCCATCAGAATTGAGCACTTGCGAAGTATCGCGATGGAATCGCACTTCGAAGCCCTCATCAAGCAACTGAGATACAAACAGCAAATTATATCCCAGGTTTTCAACCAAAGCAACATCTTTGAGAGTGAAATTCGAATTAATTCTTACCACACCTTTACCTTTCACTCTACTCCTTCTATTGTTGCCGAAGGTGATATGTTCTCTTTGCTTGGTTGTGGTGAGGCTGGAGAACCATGCTGCATCTCCGGTCATATGGTGCGAACAACCGGAGTCCATGATCCACGTGCCCTCCAAGCCTCGATCTGCCGTCTACACATGATAAGAATATCTCGATCGCTCAGTGCTGGGGTGAGTGAAAAAATGACGAGGCATCCAGCACTGAGTGACACGAGTAGTAGGCACAGTAAAAGTAGACGGTCTACGCACATGATAATCTGAATGATGCAAAGTGCGAGGTCTACCTACATGCTGTGATCGAACACCATGTCGAGGTCTCCTACTCTGATGAGGTACAAAGCTACTCGCCCGGGGTCTACCACCATATGGAACATGGTGAACACCTCGAGTAGCAAAACCTCTCCGAGAAGTACGAGGAGCCTCAAAAGCAAGATGATAGTAAAACTAAGACTCATGCATACCTAAAGATGGGTAATGCATGTCCTGGTAACTCATCGCCTGAGAGCGTCGCTCATCTTTGATGCGACGAAAACAGAACCCAACCAAATGACCCGCCCGCTGACAATAGGAACAATGAAAAACTCTCCTAGGGGCACTCTCATGGGTCTTAGGAGCAACTCTCATAGGCTCCTTTGGCTTCTGCTGAGTGGTTTTCTTGGGAGGATTTTTCTTGGCAGGAGGAGTGGTTTTCTTTGGTGGTCGGGTAGGCTTTTTGGCTGATGGGGTGTCTAACAGAGCTCTCTCTTTCTCGAGGGTAGTGAGAGAGGTAAAAACAGTTTTGTTTCCATTTTTTGAAGGAATCGTCTCAAAACCCAAACCTAGAGCTAACCCTGCTCTGTCAGCACACATCTTGGTCTTGGCCAAGAGCAAATCCATCCTACCCTTTCCCTCAGTGCATTTGTTAACCACAGAAAGAAGGTATTCATTTTCAAACATGAGGTTCTCAGGTCGCTCTCTAACAGTGCCTAGCTGGTCCTTAAGGGTAATGCATGTGTCACAAACAGGTTGCATATCCTTAGAACTACCGGCTCTATCCAATCTAGCCTCCAAATCATGAACATGTTTATCACGTAAATTAATGCTCTCGCGCAATAAAGAACAATTCATGCATTCAATGTTATCATGAGGTCTAGAATCCACCACAAAAAGCTGCTTCTGTGCAGTCTCAAGCTCAGAAAGAGTTTGAGCATGTACAGAACGCAACTGAGCGAGCTCACCCATGACAACAGAACAAGATTCACATTCAGCATCATTAAATTTAGACTTAAGCATGGCATATTCAGTAGATACAGATTCTAGCCTAAGTCTAAGGTCTTTTCTTTCTCTAGCGGCTTGCACAAGTAATCTATCCTGACCGAGAACTACTTCATTCAGCTCATCTAATTTAATCAATAGCTGGTCAAATGATAGAGGTACCTCAGATGAGTCAAGCTCATCGCCGCTGTGATCGCTGTCGGCCATGAAGCAAAGGCCCGTGAAGTCTCGTCCCTTCTTGTCCTTCTTGTCTTCCTTCCTTGGGGACTCCTCCTCCTCAGAGCTCAACTCCTCAGTTGAGGAAGTGTCGATGTCGCTGAGAGCAGAAACAAATGCTCTAGAAGCGGCTTTGGCTACTTTCTTAGACATCTTGCCGCGCTTGCCCTTCACAAAGGGTTTCCTCTCCTTCTTGTGGTATTTGGGGCGCTCACTCCCATCTCTCTTCTTGAGCTTAGGGCAATTGGCCTTAATATGAGTAGTGTCACCACATTCAAAGCAACCATTGAAACCACTTCTCCTCTGATCCCGTCTTTCATGGTGAAAACGGGTGAACCTTCTGGCAATGAGAGCAAGCTCATCATCATCCAGAGTGTCCACCTGCTCCTTTGTGACGGAGACCAGGGAGGACAAAGCAAAACCATCTGCAAGAACACAAGTACCAGATGTGCTTGGTTCTGCAGTGGTGCCACGGCTAGTGCTAGAGACCAATGCCAATGGCTGTGGCAAAGAGTTTCTGTGCACTGCAAGAGATGCCTTGGCAATCTCTGTGGACTTCAGCTTGCTGAAGAGCTCATCATAGGTCAATGTGTCATAACCTGCAGACTCCTCAATGCTGGATATCTTCACTTCCCATATGCTACGGTCAAGAGCATAGAGAAGCTTGATAGCCCTGTCATGATCATTGTAAGCAAGCGTCCCGTTGGACCGCAAGTTACTCACTATAGCATCAAAGCGCAAAAACATGGCATCTATGGATTCACCAGGTGCTTGCACAAACAGCTGATACTGTTGATTGTACGTGCTTTGGCGCCTGGCCTTGATCTGTGTAGAGCCCTCATGAAAAATAGTGAGAGTGGACCAAATTTCCCTAGCAGTCCTAAGGTGCTGCACCCTATCAAACTCACTCCGGCTCAAACCAATGAACAGTATATTCCTAGCCTTGGAGTTGGCATTATACTGATCTTTTTCTGTTTGAGTGGTGCGAGTATCAGGGATGGAGTATTGTGAGTCCACAATCTCCCAAATTGCATTTCCTTGGCTTAGTAAGTAAGCCTCCATGCGCACCTTCCAGTATGCAAAGTAAGTCCCATCGAACAGAGGAATTTTACTTGCTCTGTCCATGTCGCCAACAGATCACAAAACCGGTTAAGGTCAACTGGTGATCTTAACCCGCTCTGATACCAATTGATGGACCGGAAACAGTGACCAGAGGGGGGGTGAATGGGAGCTTTTAAAAACTTGGGCTAAAAACAGCCTTCGGTTTTAATACTGTCTACTGCGGAACAGGCTTCGAACACCAACCTTCGAAGGTCTGGTTCGGAGGTATATGACAGCTCCGAACACAGGCTTCGCAAGGAGTAAAAGTCCGAAGCCAAGCAGACTTCGCTCCACCAACAACCTCGAAAACAACTCTGCTAAGTCAGTGCAGGCTCCACACACAGGGTGCTTCGAACAGGCTTCGCACTTCACCCTTCGCAAGAGTGGACTACCCTCTGAGGACTTCGACCTAATACTTAGCGACAGCAACTGGTGCTGGGCTTCGTACTCCACAAGTCTAAACGCACACTAAACAGACTTCGCTAAGGGTTCAGACACGAGAAGCAAAACGGGCTTCGAACAGGGCTTCGCTAGTAAGCAGCGAGGTCTAGCCTCCTGTTACACAGAGCGAACGCACCCTGAAAAGCACACTTCGCACAAAAACACACTTCGCCTAGACAAGCTTCGGTGCACTACAACTAGCGAGGTATGCAAACAAGTTCAAGCAGAAAGACAACACAGAAGCAGGGCTTCACCGCTTGAACAAGGAACACAGTAAAATTGATCTCACTGGATGAATACAGAGTGGAGGCTAGTACTGGAGCTCAACAGTAAATGCTCAAAAGTGTTAAATGTTACCTACCGAGCCCCCATATTTATAGCCCATAGTTCACCCAAGTGAATTGACTACTTTACCCCTAGGGTTTACACCAGTTTTGTCTCTACAGAACTGAGGGGTACAAAAGGTAGTCAACTTTATTCTAGAGGCTTCTCTGTCAGCTTTGCAGAGGGGACAGCGTCAGCTTTTTGCTGAGCAGACAATGTCAGCCTTTGCAGTCTTTGACCTTCTGGAGCCTCCCTTCGCACGCGAGGGGTGCGGTAGCTTCGGTGAGAAGCCTTGAGCCTGACGGCCTTCGCTTCACCGAAGATAGCCTCCGATACAGTGACGGTTTTGAGCCGAAGCCGTCAAAGCCCTTGGGCCTTCGCACCACCACCTCCGGAGTGGACCACCACGGCTTCGCAGCTACTCCCAGCTCGAACTCCATCAGTTCGTGTACCGAAGCCATGCATGGCCGAAGCACCACAAGTCAACCTTGCTCCGGAGCTAGCCTCGCTCCGAAGCCTTCCTCACTCCGAAGCCCCACCTTCGGAGTATCACCCTTCGAAGTTCCTCATTCGTCCAAGGCCTCCGCACGAAGCATTCCATGAGCACATCGTCGCAGTGTCTCTCCTCGAGCACACTCCTCGACGAGCCTCACCTGGACCATGCCTTCGATGCGCCTCGACTTCTGAGACCTTCGTCGGGTATCTTCGAATGTCTCCCTCCGGAGCACACTTCGAACGTCTTGCCTCCGCAGAGGACTTGATCCACCAAACTCCGAAGTCACTCCATCCGGAGTACCTTCGAAGTGCCTCACCCCCGAGGACTTTGTCTCGAAGTACCTTCACCCGGAGCCACGCTCCGCACTTACTGCCTTCACCTGGCGCACCTCGACCCGAGGACCGACCCATACCCCTTTGCAGCCACCGTGACGGAGCTCCCCGCTCCCCTGGCATCAAGCCTCCCGCTTGACCAAGGTTCACCTGCTACGAACCGTCCGTCGCCTCCGCAGTCCCCTGCGCACCACAGACAAGCAGACAAGTGTATCCAGTACTCTGGAGACCTCTCCGGGCTAGCAACCTTCGGTACACACTCCGGTGTACCGCCCAAAATACCGAGACCTTCGGTACGAACCCAGTCATCGTGTACCGTTGGACCCCTCCGACAGGCACACTCCGCTGCAACAGCTGCAGCAACCAAACCACCGAACCCTTCGGTGAAACCACCTCCAAACACCTTTGGAGTTCCAACCTCCGAACCCCCTTCGGAGGTACCCCTTCGAATCAGAGGGTAAAAGCCTATCAATCACTCATCACAAACACCGAAACCAACCCTTGGTTTCTCAATATTTTAGGTACTTGGAGTTCAAATTTCACATATTTCAATTTAAATCCCAGAAACACAATTAATGAGTTAAAAATAGAAAATGGATCTATGTGGGATCGGATTAGGCAACTAGAGGGGGTGAATAGATGCCTCGAAAAATTCTCATGAATAAGATGGCCTGTTCAGAACACCCAATGCTCCTCTAAAATTTGCCGAAGCAAAATTGTGACTCATAGTACAAATCTAGAATAGAATTCAACTCAGTTTCAAAATTCCTTCTAGATCGGAGTTTGGTGTACCAAAATAGCTATCGGAGTTTGATTCTCTGATTTAGAAAGTCTAGTTCGGCAAATGAAGTGCCGACAGAGACCTATCAATCACTGAGATACCGATAGGATTCAGAATTTGTAGAAAACAGAAATCAAAACTAAATGTTTAATCAAAAACACTTTTACTCAATGTATCTTCACTTGAATCAAGATAGAATATGGAAGATCAACAACAGAACACTTACAAGTACTTAATGAAGGCACAAATCTGAACAATCAGAACATCCTTTAAACAATTTGAAATCAGCAGTACTAGCAGGATTTCTAAAAATTCATTCAGTATTTGATCCAACAATGCAGGGTTGTGTGATTGTTTACTCTTGTATTTCAAGAAGACATTCAATATCAATCACTTTGCATGAGATCGGTATTTGAGCTTCTGTATGTGAACACTGGACTGACAAACTTACTCAACCATTCAAAAGTGATAACTGAAACTGTTGTTCAATGAAATGCATGAATAATCAGAATTTCAAACAGTTTGCAAAAACTCTATCTGTGCTCAAAGTTTTGGAAAAGTTAAAAGAGGTTCAATGCCGCTGTTGTCAGATGTGATTAGAAAAATAACACAAAGTGATAAAAAACAAGCCAATTGTAATCTGATGCATTATAGACTCTTGCTCAAAGAATGCACTGTTGCTTGTAAACTACTCACTACAACAAGTGGTAAATAGAGCTAGGGAAGAAGGATCAACAACTGCAAGATCAGGGAAATGAAGATTTTATTTCTGGATAAATTTTCCCCTCTCAAAATTATCTAGCCAAAGAATACTCTCAGTGCTGATTAGTTTGAAACCAGAACTCAGCAACTATATTAACTTCAGCAGATGATCATCTCAGCATAAGAAGTTAAACAAAACTTTCAGATAAGAAACAAACTATCAGAAAACTTCTTCTTCTAAGAACCCAAAAACAGATGAATCAGTTTTGACTTGATCTAAAACTTTAGTACTGTGCTGCTATAATAATAGATATGGTACTCACAAAAGTATTCACAACAACAAGAACATGCTCAAGTAAGAACAGAAGAACACAAAATCAACACTGAATTAATTGAATCATCCAGAAACTAAACAAAAGAGCCCAGAACAGAAACCTGCAAGCACTCTGTCTGTTTGTGTAGCAGAGAACTAAATCTTTCAATCACAGAAATCAAAGTTGATTTTGACTGAAACTGAAGGAATAATCTCAAAGAACACTACCCACATGTTCCATTTTCAACAGAAACCAAAGCACAAAACCAGGAAACTAGCTTCAACTCAGTACCTGAAATCAGTAGGAATTCCAGCGCCACACATACTGTGTATGATCCGGCAAAATCTACAGGAGCAATAAATTCGAACAATGCATACACAGATTCAAGGTAAATCAAACATGATGAAATTGACAACAAAATAAACTCAATGGATTGTGGTTGGTAGCCCCCAAAATGACAGCCAAAAGTCTCCTAACCCTTGGGCATTGGGTCCTTTATACAGGCAAGCCTATTAAAGTATTCCCCAAAATTCCATTAGGGTCTGTTTGTTTCAATGGAATTGGGCCGAATTGAATTTAATTCTTGGGCTGGCCTGTTTGGCAAACTTTAGAATTGGAAATTACAATTCCATCCATTTTTTGGGCAGGAATCAGAAGCCCAAAACTAATTCCTGCCCTAAAACGAGGAATCTGATTCCCTCAGGACCCGAGCGCCTCACGGTAGCGCCTCCTCCTCCCCCGAGCGCCGCACGGTAGCGGCTCCTCCTCCTCGCCGTCGCCGCCCTTCTCGCGCCTCCACCCCGAGCGCCTCCTCGCCCTCCTCGTCGTCCGACCACAAGTTCCAGCGCCAAGAACAGGTGTGTACGCGACACAGTTTTTCCTTCTGTGATCCCCTTTTGATCGCCTGCTAGACTGATTTTGGTGTAGTTTTTGCATCTGAGCTCTTCATAACTTTTGTTGTTTAAGTTTTCATGATTCCATTTTTGAAATTTGCAAAGGTTTTTTATCACTTCTTCATAAAGTTTTTTATCCAACAAAGTGCTTAAAAAATGTTCTGATCAGTCTGTATTTGTTCTGCATATGTGCTTTCTCTGTTCAGTTCAAGAACAACTCAGTGATGCCATCATTTGATTCTAAAGCACAGGTTCACCATAATACTTCTCTTATTGTTTTGAATGCAAGTCCCTGTTATTGGACATTGTTGCTAGTAAACCGAGCCACTAAACTCATTGCCCAGGCACTAGTGTGTAACATGTTCAAATAAACTTCAGTTCATCTGTTTTTAATTCTCTGATTTCTTTTATTTTCATCATACATCTAGGTTGTCTGAAATATCTGTAGCTTGTCAGGTTCAGCCATGTGTAATCAGTGATCTCCATGTGTTTCTTGCTTATTTGATTTCTCATATTGCCATAAAATTGGTCATATTATATTATTTACAGATTGAGTCATCAGAAACAACACAAGGTGCTTATATTGTGTTTGTGGTTAATCACTTTGAGAATCAACTTTTGTCTACAAAGTTTCTGTTGATTGTTTGACAAATTTTTAGGAGGTGTTAATTTAGAGAAGAATACAATTCTAGAAGCTTTTCTTTGTCTCATTTTTATGTTTTTATGGCAGTGAATGAAGTTTTCATATTCTGAACCAAAAAATTCTGTAGCAAATTTGATTACAGTTTACTCTAATTTTTCTCTGAGTTAATGTAGTTTGTTCTAACATTATTTTTCTGTCGCTATCTCATTTGCTTACCAATGGGCATGCCTGCCCAGCATTGGTTCCACATTCACACTATCATTTTCTTTTGTTCCATTAACATCTCATTTCCTTGTTTGTTGTTTTTTGTTCCATTATTCTGTATATTCTTCTCTTTTGGTTGTCATTGTTTGAACTTGGATGTTTGAACTTTACTTGAAATTAGTGCTAGTATCCTCTGTATCTATTTGGATGTTTTTCATTAATGTTGTTGGATCCAGGAACATGAGGAGCAACCTAGTTAGTCATATTGACCAGCTAGTTTCAAGTCAATTTATTGCTATTAGATGTCTAGTAATTACTAATATTGAGCCCTGAGTTTCTCCAAATTTCTTTTTGTCAAACAGTTGTGCATTGAATCTTATGATGTATATGCATGTTTGGGAAATGAGAGAGAGGCGTAGGAAGAAGAGGCAGAGAGTAGCATCCTTATTTGTTGCAACTGTCATGGGCATGATTGCAGACTATTATCATAAGAAAAGACCTAGACATCTTATGGATCCCTCTGAGGTGATAGAGAGAGATGTAGTAGGTCGGAAACAAATGCTAAGGAATTTGTATCAAGGATCAAATGTTTATTGCTATGACAGTTTGCGTCTAACTAAGAGATCCTTTTCGGACCTATGCACCATCTTACGTGAGAGGTGTGGTATGTGTGACACCTTGAATGTGTCGGTAGAAGAAAAGGTTGCTATCTTTTTGCTTGTAGTGGGTCATGGCATAAAGATGAGGATAATTCGTAGCTCATATGGATGGTCACTTGAACCAATTAGCCGCTATTTCAATGAGGTGTTGAGAGGTGTTCTATCATTATGCCATGAATTTATCAAGCTTCATGATCCTTTAGCTGTACAACCTGAAGATTCTAAGTGGAGGTGGTTTCAAGATTGCCTTGGAGCACTAGATGGTACACACATTGATGTTTTTGTACCTTTGGTTGATCAAGGGAGGTATAGGAATAGGAAGCAACAAATCACCACCAATGTCTTGGGTGTTTGTGATCAACACATGAAGTTTGTTTATGTTCTAGCTGGATGGGAAGGGTCAGCTTCAGATTCACGTGTGCTACGTGATGCCATGTCTCGGGACGATGCATTTTCTATTCCAAGTGGAAAATATTACCTAGTAGATGCTGGCTACACCAATGGACCAGGCTTTCTTGCTCCATATCGATCCACTCGCTACCACTTGAATGAGTGGGCTGCCCAAGGGAATAACCCATCCAATGCCAATATGGAACCGGTCAAGAGCTTACTTCATCAACAATTTCAGGAAGCTTAAAGAGGCAACGGTCCAGTGATTCCTTCACCTCAATGATGGCGGAGAAATTAGACAAGTTTACTGAAGCTATTAGGGATGAAGCACCAAAAGGGCCGACATCAAAAGAAATATTTAGCACATTGGAGGAGATAGATGGGTTAGATGAAGACACATTTTTAGACTTATTTGATATCTTAACAGGTGATGCGCGCAAGTACGAGTCCTTATTGGCACTTCCAGTGATCCTGAGAAAGAGATGGCTGCTGAAGCAACTGAAAAAGTGAACCTTGCATTGTGTGGTGTAAAACGAACATCATTTTCTCTGCATTCTCCTCTTTTAACTGGAGTGTTATTCAAAACTGGATTGAACCTTGCATTGTGAACCTTATGTTTGAGATTGTTATTCAAAACTATGTTTGTGTGCCATATTCAAAACTGTGTTAGTCAATGTTTGCATTTTACCAGATTAACTTGTAAATTCCATATATAACTATGCAAACACGATATTGAATTTGATTCATGGAAAAGAATTCCATTAGCATCCAAACAAAAAAATTGAATTGAATCAAATTCTAAGCAATTACTTTCTTTGGGAATCTAATATCTAGAATGTTATTCATGGAATGAGTTTCATTTCCAAGGAAACAAACAGGCTCTAAGGGTATTATGAGAATTTTCTATATTTTGACAGCCTATAAAAAGGCGGCCATACCTTAGGATTTCTCAACCCATTTTTCCAAAAATCATTGTATCAATTTTACACTTTGGGTCATTTTTGTGATCTCTTCTTCATTTTGTTTGTTCCACCAACATTTTTCCTAGTCGATTTACTCCTATTGCCTTCTGGATTTCTTGTTTCGATTTACTGACCAAACCTGACGTCCTCAGAGTTTTCGGCCAGCGTGCACTTTACCGTATCGACTTGCATCAACATAATTTGTATCAGCGTTCGAGTGATTTAATCCGATTTTTATTTCTTTGGCCAGCTGCAAGCGCCGAATAAGCACGGAAGTGACTACACTGCACTCGGATTGCCATCACTAGGTTTTGGGTCCCGCATTTTGTGATCTGCAGTGCCTTGCCTTGTTCTGAGTTTACTTTGCCACTGTATTTTTTTCGGTCTCTCTTTGGTTTTTGGCTCCTAGTTTCCTCTTCTCTATAGTTAGCACCTGGAAGAAAGAGCCACCGCTGAAAGCTTTAATTGAGTTACTGCTGGTTTTCCTGGTGTTTTCCCTGCGCATCGGTCTTAGTCAGTGTTCTTTGATCATGCGTCGTCGCATCGGCGCATCCCACTAAGTTGCTTTTGACTGTCGTGTGATCTCTCCATTTTGTGTGCTTGCATGGTTCTCTTTTGGCTGAAAGTTTTGCTTCTTGTCGACTCTATATTAAAGTATGCGGTACTAGGCCAGTATATGTGCTACAATGTGTGGTGAATGAATTTATGCTTGACCTTGTTTATTTGGGGTAAACTTATTTTGTTTCTTCGCTACAAAGTGTTTTTAGTTGTGTGTGTCGTTAAATAGAAACTGAAGAACTATTGTTTAGTTAGTAACAAATATTCTCTAACCACACACAGGTTTTGTTCCAGAATATGGTTATGGGTAAGATCATGATCTATTCATATGGTTCTCTCTTCATCTTGTGATTTGGTAGCTTTGAAATTTTCTCTGCCATATTTTCGCATCCCCATAATATTTTTACATCAGGTTGTCTATCTGTGATTTGCATATCTGCTTTCTTCCACTTGTTTCCTTTAGAGGAGCATTGGGTGTTTAGAAAAGACCATCTATTTGAAAGAATTTGTTGAGGCGCCTATTCACCCCCCTCTAGTCGCCTGTTTCGATCCTATAATTGGTATGAGAGCTAGTTATATCACTAATTAACCTTAACCAGTTTGTGATCCGTAGACAACATGGATAGACACAGTAAGATTTCGTTGTTCGATGGAAAAGATTTTGCATACTGGAAGGTGCATATGGAAGCTTATCTTCAAAGACAGGGAAGTGCAATTTGGGACAATGTCGATTCCCAATATGTGATCCCTGAGACTCGCACCACTCAGATTGAGAAAGAGAAGTATGATTACAACAGCAAAGCAAGAAACATAGTGTTTACTAGTCTGAGTCGGAATGAGTTTGATAGGGTCCAACATCTACGTACTGCTCGTGAGATTTGGTCCACTCTAGCTATTTTCATTGAGGGCTCTACCCAGATCAAGGTCAGACGCCAAAGCACATATAATCAAGAATATCAACTGTTACTACAAGAATTCTCGTGGTTCACGACGTACAATTTCCATCATAGATTACGAATAAACCATCGTAAAATTGTATCTTTGATGGTTTTAGATATCGTCGTGTATTGAGCTTCATGGATTAACCTGCATGACAGTTCTTTTAAACTGTCACAAATAAACTCATTCTATGACATTTTCTTACAGTCATAAAATAGCTTCAAGCCTCCTTGGTCCATCCTAAGTCCAATCCAAACCCACCCAAGCCCGAAGCTAATGATGAAAACGAACTGTCATAGATTAACACCAAATCCATCATAGAAATACAAGTCACATCACCACTATAGTGCTTACATGGCATGCTGACATGACATGTCTGCCAACATGGATGCTAATGTCACCTAGCGTTAATTGGGTCATCGTGGGTCATTTTCTAAAGAATGTATATTGGGCTTGGCCCACTAATTTTAGAAGTTAATGTGGTCACCATGTGTTATTTTCTAATAAATTTATATTGGGCTTGGCCCACTAAATTTAGAAGAAATTTTAATAGGACATTTGTTTTATTCACCATCGTTGCATTAGATTCATCCCACTAATTTCACAAGAAATATTTACCATTTCTGTTTTGGCCCATTTAACATTCAACCCAGAAGTAAAGTAATTCTGAAACAACAAAGCCCATTTAATATTCAGCCAAAAACACAACAAATTCAACATGATTTTCATCCAAAAACAAGATAGTCTTCATCCAAAAACTACAAGAGTTCAACTGTAATCACCCAAAAACATAGCACAACAAAAAGGGGCACTAAAGACACTATTAACCACCACAAACTTCAGCATAGTCTAAATATGAAGAAATATCACTGCAAAATGACACTCAATACACTAAGGACCACAAAAAACTTTAGTTGTTGCACCTACAGAACTAACATGCCATACAATTCACTTCACTTCATTGAACTTTACTTAGCACTAGTTGAATTTTAGCTTCTAGGTCAGGTTGCTTCTTCTTCATCTCCTCCACTTGCTTTGATAGCTCTACCTTTTCTGCCTTCTCTGCTTCCAGTTGAGCTTCAACAGTTTATAGACTAGATCTAGCATTGACTCTCTGGAAGTCCACATTCCGAAGGAATTGGTTCTTCGTGTTTGTAGCAAGCACATCAGCAACAATCTAAGTCATAGAATTGGGTTCTTCACCTTCTGTAATTGTAGACAACCTATTTTCCATTTGAGCCTAGCAAGAAAATAATGTGGATAATGTGCACATTTACAATATTGACAGGCTGCTAGATAAGTGAAATTTACTGACAAAGGTTGTACAGAAAATGAGGTAGTCAATATTGCCATTAGAATAATTTTTTATGCAGATGTGGAAGATATCTTACTAAAGCATACTGTACATCAAATGTGTAGCCATTATTTTTCTTGTTGTAGTGGCAATCTTTGAATAAATCCAACGCATATGGTTCTTGATCATTGTACTTGTCTCCCTAAAAAGAATATTTGTATGAAGCTAACTTATTTGTTCATAGCACTTGGTAGAAAAAAATTGATGAAACCATAGAAGGTTGGGTATACATCAGCCAACTTACTTGTTCATAGTGCGCTAGAGTAGAATAGACATTTATATTTGTATAGTAGCAAAATTATGGGTATAATTTATATCTTGCCTAAAAAGAAATACAGTCATAGAAGGAACTATACTATCTAAGAAACATCAAGATATTGATATTTCATCATAATTATAATGGAATGATGGATCAACTATCTTTGAATATGCAAAACAATTAGATATGAACATGTACAGCAAGTGAATATGGTTGTTATTGAAGGTTATACCTAAGAAAATTTCGTGGATCAGAAGTTAGGATAGGTAGTATTTTTGACCGAAAATATGTCAAGTCCTAGCACAGGACTGTCTGACCGGTGCAATGGGTCCGATCAGACCGGCCAATGTTCAAAGTTCCTAATTTGAGGAGGTTTCGGGCTGTTTTGATTCAGATCTTATCCCAATTTGATTTTGGTTGAATCCTACTTCAGTTTTGCGCCAGGGACCACCAGACCACCCCTATAAATATAGGGACAAGGCCGATTCATGAGGCATCCCCATAGATCAACTCAGAACTCTAGTTTTGAATTGCATTACTTTTCATCTACTTTTTGCATTAGTTCGTCCATCTTCGTGGGTTTGCGCTGGAAGCCCTCTGTACGCCATGTCCGTAATCACGGTATTCCTTCCTGGTTCGCTTGTGAATCTCCCGTTAATCCACGTAATGGATTGCTATCTATTTTTATCGGTTTTATTTGGCTACACTCGGCAATTCAGCTTCTTGGCCGAATTGTGTTTGATCTTTCACTGTTTTTGCAGAGAAATTGTCTTCATAATCTTCGCCAAGGAGTTTGGGGGCAATTGGATTCCATCTACAAGGGTGGCCAAAGTCTAGCAGATTGGATCTGTTACTACCGGTCTGACCGGCGGTATAGGGCCGGTACGACCGATGCCCTCGTCATGCCGTTGTCAGCAATGGCTGGTCTGACCGACAAACCTCCGCCGATCTGACTTGGCCCCTTTGCCATGCCAGAGCCTCTCTGCACCGAAGCCCCGCGTGCCGAAGCCCTGTGCACTTAGGCCCAAAGTCATGTACGTCTTCGGTCTGACCGAGGTGCCATCGCCGGTCCGACCAGGTGGTTCCGAATGGTCGCACCGAGGCCCCCTTTACTTTGCGCCGAGGGTTGCGTTCGAACCCCCCTTCGGGGTATTTTGCCACTTGCAACCCTGAGAAACCATGTTGAAGAACATGAGTTTGATACTCCAGATGTGATGAGTGATTGTCAACGGAAGTTAAAGAAAGAGACATGAAGATCTGCTGTGTCTGAGGCGCGTGTGACTTAGGTACATGGGCAGCGAGGGACAGCCAGGCAGAGGAGCCACGGAGTCGGGCTGGCCCAATCTAGGTACATGGGCTAGGAGTGGCAGAGGATCCACTAGTCTGTTGACTGGGTTTGACTCAGGTATACGGGCGGCAAGTGATTGCCGGGCTGAGGAAGCTGCGGGGTCGGGTCGGCCCAATCCGGGTACCCGGTGCGAAGACGGTGGACGCTTTGTCAGTTTCGGCGCAAAACTGACAACCTATGATTTTTTTAGGATATTAATATTTAGTTTTTAAGTCTAGAATATTTTTATGTGTGTCAGTTGATTTTTCCAAGGGTATTTTAGGAATTTTGGAGTTTATTTTAGAGTCTGTGTAATTTACCCTAGGGGTAAATTAGCATTTTTCATATATTAGGAGTCGCCTATAAATAGGCCCCTACCCCCTAGGGATAGGGTGACTGTTTTTATTAGATCAATCTACAGTCCATCTTTCTTGCGTGTTGATTTTCTCCACCGCCGGTATTTTTTCTAAGCCACTGCCGCCATTGTTTTTCCTGCGCTTAGCTCTGCTCTTCGCCATAGATCGAGCGGCTAGCACAGAGCCAGAAGAGCTGCTATGCATGTTGTGCCAATCTAGCTAGCCCGGCTAGTGCTAGCAAGCACAGCTAGCGCGTAGGCCTACTGCAGCTAGGTCCTGCATGCAGCAAGCTAGTGCTGCATCGTGTGACGCAAACGGCGCTGGCCTGATTGCTGCACACAGCAGCCGAGACATGCAGGCGCATGAATAAAACGAAGAAAGCCAGCACGCTGTGCGGTCACATCCCGGGAGACGGTTGACGTTAGCGCATCGGGCGGAAGCGATGAGGCTCTTGAACTTTCTTCTTTTGACGCTGCTGCAGCTGAGATCTGTGTTCGTGTGAAGACGCCAGGAAGCGCACGGCAGGCACGACAAACGATGCAGGTTAGCTTCTCTAATCTAATCTCCTATTTTCTAGGTAGATTAGTTAGATAGATAATCATCTATTTTTAATTAGCCTGTGAATTTGATTATTAATTTCGTGGTAAACTTTTATCTGCTAAAATATTATTAGAGCTCGCATATTTTATTTAAGTGTTTTTTAATCTGCTCATATAAAAAGAAAAATTTATTAGTCGTAGTAATAATTTTATTCTAGTTTTTACGTACAATGTTTTAGGTTTATTTTTGAATTAATTTTTGAATGATCCATATCTTATTCATTTGATTAGAATTTTATTTCTAGATTACAATATAAATATTTTGTGATATACTAGGTGTTTCTATTTACTGTAGTATTTCTATTTAGTTTATCTTTAATATCATTTAAATTAGGACACCAGTTATTTTAAAGCTAGACAACTTTAATTCCTGAAATTTGCTTTGCTAATATTATTTGTCTGGTTAAGTTCATTTGGGTGTTGGGTTTAAGTCATAGTTTAGCAAGAATTTTTTAGGCGCCCATTCACCCCCCTCTGGTCGCTACTTTCGGTCCTACAAGTGGTATCAGAGTAAGGTTAGGGTTTTCTTATATCTTAACTGATTCTAAACCCAAGTAGTGATCATGACGTCTTCTGGTAAAATCCCGTCTCTAGAAGCTTTTGGCTACACTTATTGGAAGACTTGCATGCGAGCCTATCTTATGAGCCAGAGCTTGGATATATGGGAGATTTGTGTTCACCCTACTTTCACCATAGTTCCTATTGCTGAGGGTACTGCTGCAGATGTAATTTCCCAGCATCAAAACAATAGTAAAACAGTGAACATTTTATTTTCTGGTCTAGGTCCTAGTGAGTTTGAGCGTGTTAGCCATCTCACCACTGCTCGAGAGATCTGGGCTACCCTCCAGGCACACCATGAGGGGACAACTCAGGTCAAGGCTAGGCTCTACCATACCTACCAGCGTGAGTATGAAAATTTCTCACAGAAGCCGGGTGAGACTGTTGAGGCTTTGTTTGGTCGTTTTCAATCGATCATTAACAAGCTTCGCGTCAACAAGGCCGAGCGTGATCAGCTAGTCTCAGATCATGAACATGCGCTTAAGGTTCTCCATACCTTGGACCCTAAGATCTGGGAGATCAAGGTTTTTTCTATTATTGAGAGCGCGTCTTATGATACCTTGACTATCGCAGAGCTTTTTAGTAAGCTCAAGGCCTCAGAGGTCGATATCCAGTTGAGATCAAATCTCACTAGTTCTGGCTCAAAGACTCTGGCGCTTGTGACACCGTCTGCTGATCCTACTGCCTTGAGTTGTACTGCTTTTTCCTTGATGTCTATCTCCGAGGAACAACTTGATTGACTAGGAAATGATGATCTGTGCTTGTTTAACAACCGGGTGCGACATGTCTATGATAAGCGAATGTTTAAAAGACACAACACAAAATCTGGATGCTTTGAGTGTGGTGATATAGGTCATTTCATTGTCGACTGCCCCAAGCAGAAGAATTACAAGAAGGGAACCGACAGCAACTCCTACGACTCCGACAAGTATGACAACTCCACAAAGGGCAAGCCCAAGACGAGCTTCTTTTTCAAAAGGCTTTGAAGGACTACAGGCGTGAGAACAAGAAGCGAGACAAGGCTTTCTTCGCCGAGATGGAGAAAAGCTACTCCAAGAGATCCTCGTCTTCCTCTTCATCTTCGAGTTCAAGTGATGAAGAGATCGTGATCAGGAAGGGGAAGGACAAGGACGATCCGGCGGGCCTCTGTTTCATGGCCTTCGGGGACAAGCCGAAGAGTTGCTCACATCACAACCGAAGACCCCACAAGAGCTTCTACTCAATGGCTCTTAGGGAGAAGAAAGAAAAGGAAAAGGACTCCTCCGACGACTCCGACGATGACGACAATGAGAAGGTATCTTCCTATGAACAAGAAGTTGTTAATTTATTAGAACAGAACCGTCAGGAGTTGAAGTATCGGGAGAAACTGCTTAGAGGGGCTAAGAAGAGGATAGATGAGCTTGAGAGTGAGCTTGCCATGGCGAATGGTAAGATTGAGAGTCCGTCTTCTTCCCCTTGCTTGGGTGATAGTGGTGAGTGCCCTAACTGTGAGGTGTTGTTGTGTGACCTAACGACTCTTAAGTCCAGGTACAGAGAGAGAGTAGATGAGAGAGACACTAAGGCCACTGAGCTTGAAAGCGCTCAACGGGAGCTAAAATATGCTCATGCCACCGTCGTCGTGTCATGTGTAGACTGCCCATCCCATTTAGCTAGTTTAGCTGAGCTAAGAGCCAAGAGTGATGAGCAGTTGAGCGAGTTCGATGGAGTGAGAGCTGAGTTGGAGCAGACTAAACTAGAGCTTGAGTCCTTGTCAGTTCCACCCATTGTTTGTGAGAACTCCTGTCCATGAGAATGGAGTTGATCAAGCTAAAAGCTGAGAAGTCTGTCAAAGTTGATAAAGAGTGTGAGATTTGCTTGTCTCAAGTGGAGGTGTTAGCTTCTTTGAGAGAGGAGCTAGCTGATGTTCAGAACGAGAACTTTTACCTCTGCCAGATCCTGAGTTGGATTAGTGCTAGAGAGCCATAGCTCGACATGATGATCCAGCAGTTCAAGAGACAAGATGGGTTTGGGGTAGGTTACACCTATACCAAGGCTGATTTTGAGAGTGCTATTAGCTATGCAGTGGAGTGGAGTAAGATGACTCACGAACAGAGATATCCCAAGACTCACTCCACTGAGTCCTTTAATGATATTCAGCCCAAGGATGGAGTGATCCAAGAACAACCTAAAGCTCCATCTAAGAAGCAGATCTGGGTTCCAAAGCCTAAAACTCTCCACACTTCACTTGATTCCTTACCTGGACCTTCTCACACCAAAGATGCTACACCCAACACCACCAAGCCTAAGAACCCTAAGCCACAACAACATCCCAAGAAACCTACCTATCACTGCGAGTTTTGTCAGAGAGACGGGTATCTTGAGGATTTTTGCTTTAGGAGAAAGCGGGTTGAGCGAGTAGAGAGAGCTCGTTGTGGGCAGGAGCAGTTCTACCAGCAGGGTGGTAGACAGAGTGTTCCTTGACGTAGAGAGAGGCTAGAGGCTAGGCCACGTCGTGTAGGTGGTGTTAGAGGAGACGGTTTTTATGATCATGCTCCGGAGGGTGGTTTTCGTTCCGATAGAGTTCCAGATCGTTATGAATACAGTTTTGGACCTCGTGACCATGATTTTAGGCAGAATAGAGGACCACGCTTTGAGCCACGTTTTGGTCCAGACTCATATGATTCCTTCTGCTTTCCTACTTACGAGCAGATGGCTCGACACTGGTTTAGTACTTTTGCTAGACCTGGTGGTCGACCATTTGCTCCCACTCATGACCATTGATCTTGCAGGATCGAGGACTGAAGGGTGTATGGATCATGGACTCAAGATGTTCTCACCATATGACGGGACACTGCAGATGGTTCTCCAGCCTCACTCCCCTGAGCTCCAAGGAATACATCACTTTCAGGAACAATGGTCAAGGGAAGGTACAAGGTATTGGGTCGATTCATATTTCTGATTATTTCTCTTTGAAGAATGTTGCTTTAGATGGAAATCTGAACTTTAATCTAATTTCTGTGTCACAACTTCTTGAGGATGGTTTAGAAGTGCGCTTTAAGAAGGGAATGTCTTCTGTTGTTGATTCTAGAGGATCTTTAGTTTGCCGGATCTTACCTTTTGGTATGGTTTTTCGTATTGATTTCTCTAGTTCTTCTAGCCCTTCTCGCTGTATGATGGTCGGATCCTCCTCTGAGCTATGGAAGTGGCATAGAAGATTAGGCCATTTGAGCTTTGATTTGCTTGTCAGATTGAGTTCTATGGATCTTATCCGAGGATTGCCTAAGCTTAAGATGGATAAGGATCTAGTGTGTCACCCATGTCATCATGAGAAAATGGTTGCCGCTTCTCACGCACCTGTGACTCAGGTGATGACTTCGTACCCTGGAGAGTTGTTGCACATGGAATCAGTAGGTCCAGCTCGAGTACGCTCAGTCGGTGGGAAGTGGTACGCCCTTGTGATAGTTGACGATTTTTCTCGATTCTCGTGGGTTTATTTTCTAGAGTCTAAGGATGAGACTTTTCAGTATGTTCATGACCTGATTTTGAAGCTAGAGAATGAGAACAATGGTCTGATGCGAGCAATTCGTTCGGACAACGGCTCTGAGTTTAAGAACTCTCAGTTCGTCAGCTTCTGTAGTGATCAGGGTCTTGATCATCAGTTCTCTGCTCCTTACACTCCCCCAAAGAACGGCGTTGTGGAACGAAAGAACCGCACACTTGTCGAGATGGCCAGTACGATGCTTGATGAGCATAGAAATCCTAGGCGTTTTTGGGCCGAAGCAATGAACACGGCTTTCTATCTTGCCAATCGCATTTTTCTTAGATCTTACTTAGGTAAGACGTCATATGAGTTGCGTTTTGGCAAACAGCCCAAGGTGAGTCACTTGTGAGCTTTTGGATGCAAGCGCTTTGTGCTTAAGAAGGGAGGGCATTTGGACAAGTTTGAGTCTCGTTGCTCGGATGGAGTCCTTCTTGGTTATGCTTTGCATTCATGACGCTTTCGTGTTTGGAACCTAGACTCTCAGATGCTTGTCGAGACTTGTGAGGTTTCTTTTGATGAGTCTTTGCCCTCGCCGACAACTTCTTTTGAGCTTTCTGGAGATGATGAGCTTGGAGAGTCCATCTTTGAGGAAGATGATGACACTCCTGCTGATGATGAGGGTGGGCCCTCTACACCGCCTGCAGACCCCACACCTTCTGAGACTTCGACTAAGGATGAGGACGGACCTCTAATCACTCCTTCTACTTCGATCGAGCCTCCTCAGCCGAGTCCAGAGGTGCCAGGTGCTGACTCCGGTGAGATGACCTCTCAGCCGAGTTCAGAGGAGCCAGTTGCTGACTTCGGTGAGGTGACTTCAGATCACCTAGGATCCCGAGCAGTTCAGCGTGATCACCCTTCAGAGCTCATCATTGGTGATCTTACTGAGAGATCCTTACGTTCCTCAGTTGGTTCTCTTGCTATGTTTGCTGAGTCTGCTTTTGTTGCTACTTTTGAGCCCCGAGATGTTTGTCATGCTCTTTCCAATTCAAATTGGATAAACGCCATGCAAGAAGAGCTTGAAAATTTTGTTCGCAATCGGGTTTGGACACTAGTTGAGCTGCCACCTGGATGTAACACCATTGGCACCAAGTGGGTGTTTAAGAACAAACAAGGAGAAGATGGTGTTGTGGTGCGTAACAAAGCTCGATTAGTTGCACAGGGTTTCTGCCAAAAAGAAGGTATTGATTTTGAAGAGACTTTCGCTCCTGTTGCTCGTCTTGAGTCCATTCGTATTCTTTTGGCCTTTGCTACCTCTAAAGGTTTTAAGCTTTATCAAATGGATGTCAAGAGTGCGTTTCTAAACGGGTATATAGAGGAGGAGGTCTATGTTAAGCAACCCCCTGGTTTTGAGAACCCTAAATTTCCACGACATGTTTACAAGCTGCAGAAGGCTTTATACGGTCTGAAGCAAGCCCCAAGGGCTTGGTATGATCGCCTGAAGTAGTTCTTGTTGCAGAAAGGTTTTGTGATGGGTTCTGTAGATAAGACTCTTTTCTTGCTTAGAGATGGCGCAGACTTATTGGTTGCTCAGATTTATGTGAACGATATTATTTTTGGTGGTTCTACTAATGAGCTTGTGTCCAAGTTTTTTGAGCAGATGCATAGCGAGTTTGAGATGAGTCTCATGGGAGAACTCAATTACTTTTTAGGGCTCCAGATCAAGCAGACCAAGGACGACATTTTCATCTACCAGTGTAAGTACACACGGGATATGCTGAAGAAGTTTGATTTTGGTGGAGAGCTGAAGCCACAGATGACCCCAATGGGTACATCTGGAGGTCTGGACAAGGACGAGAATGGCGTCAAGGTAAATGAGAGAGAGAGTATCGAGGGATGATTGGTTCGCTACTATACTTGACTACGATGAGACCGGACATTCAGTTTGCCGTGGGTGTGTGCGCGCGTTTTCAGTCTTCGCCACGCGCATCTCACCGGTAGGATGTAAAGCGTATTTTCAGGTATCTTACTTATGCTCCTGATTTAGGTCTTTATTATTCTGCTTCATCGTCTCTTGATTTAGCTGGTTTTTCGGACGCTGATTTCGATGGGTGCCGGCTGGATCGCAAGTCGACTTCCGGTACTTGCTAGCTTCTTGGTTCTTCACTTGTTTCATGGTCTTCTTGAAAACAATCTGGAGTTGTGCTTTCTACTACTGAGGCTGAGTATGTAGCTGCTGTTAGCTGCTGTTCTCAGTTGATTTGGATGATTTATACTTTGCGGGATTTTGGGTTGTTCTTCCCTTCGAGAGTTCCTTTGTTTTGTGATAGCACCAGTGCAATTAGTGTAGGGAAAAACCCATGTCTTCATTCTAAAACCAAACATATTGATGTGCGCTTTCACTTTCTAAGGGATCAATATGAGAAATGGGTCATTGATCTTATTCATGTTGATACCCATCAGCAGTTGGCTCATATTTTTACCAAACCCCTAGATCAGTCTACTTTTGAGCATTTGCGAGGGGATTTGGGAGTTGTGTATCCTTTTTAGGATACTTTGAGTCAGTTTTTCTTTCTTCTTTATTTTTTATTTTATTGAGCCTTTTTGTGTGTGTTCATATCATGCATAATCATCATTCACATTTTAAGTTTGCTTCTGTTATATGATTAATCTGCATTACTTTCTCTAGCTAGTATATGCTTTTGATTACTTGTCGATGATCATGTTCTATTTCAATTCACATGATATATTTGATATTTTTCATATGCATGGCTTTTATGCTTTAAAATTGGAAAATGATCACCATTGCTTCTGGTAACTAGCATGTGTAGGCTGAATGGTTTCGCTATCTTTTACATGCCTGGGTAGCTAGATCCTTACTTAGATGCAGATATGCAACTTGGATATCTATATGCTTTAAACATGAAAAATGTGTTATAAAAATGATAAAAATTCAGAGAAATGAAAAATTTACGCATTTTTATGATTATTAGAAAAGATCCAGGTGGGTTTGCTTTGTCGCATTGCATTATTCTGGACTGCTTACCATAGCACTTTGGTATGAACTAGGACGGTGTAATGTATGCCAAGACCAATGTATTAAGCTTCTGATGGTCCAGTTCTGGCCTAGGCTTGACTTGGTCGGTTAGCATAAGGTTTGACATGCAAATAACCCCTGGCAGAAATGAAAAAAATAAAAAGGAAAAAGGAAAAGTCTAAAAAATTTAAAAAGATGACAAGTTTGCTGAAGCACTTTGCTATGGACAATGGTTATCTTGGTAGATATCAGTTAGCCTTTGCATCTCCTGCTTTACTTTGCTTGTCAACTTGAAAATATGGTGATGCTTTTGTTTGCAAAAATCGAAAAATGCGTGCTAATGACTCTCTTTAGATATCATCTGTTGCACTGATCATGTCATGTATCTTAGACAATATATCTTTTGCTATACCGGTTAGATGTTGTAATTGCAGTTAATCATATCTAAGAAACATGCTTTTTACACTCCACCTGCACCCCATATGCATTCATGGCATAATTTGAGGGGGAGTTGCATTTCAGGGGGAGTTTGGGTCTATGTTTCTTTAAAGTGCATTTAGTCTCACTTGATGAGTCAAATTGTCAACACAGGGGAGAAATTTTGGAGTTTAAGTGACATTTTTTGGCTTTCTCTGGGATTTATTTCAGGGGGAGTATTTCAGTCTTTTGCCTTTACTCTGTTATCCTTGTTGGTAGTTCTGAGATTGCACTTGTTTTTGAGTCTTTATTTTTGGTTCACCATAATGACCGTTTTCTTACTTCTGTTTGGCTTTTAGTCATTAGGGTTAAACTTTTATTTTCTTCTTTCTATTTTCTTTTGTCTTTGTTTTTCTGTTTCCACATGTGCTGAAGAGGGTGTTGACACTGCACTCATCAAGGGGGAGATTGAGAAACCATGTTGAAGAACATGGGTTTGATACTCCAGATGTGATGAGTGATTGTCAACGGAAGTCAAAGAAAGAGACATGAAGATCTGCCGTGTCTGAGGCGCGTGTGACTCAGGTACACGGGCAGCGAGCGACAGCCGGGCAGAGGAGCCGCGGAGTTGGGCTGGCCCAATCCGGGTACATGGGCTATGAGCGGCAGAGGATCCACTGGTATGTTGACTGGGTTTGACTCAGGTACACGGGCGGCGAGCGATTGCCGGGCTGAGTAAGCTGTGGGGTAGGGTCGGCCCAATCCGGGTACCCGGTGCGAAGACGGTGGATGCTTTGTTAGTTTCGACGCAAAACTGACAACCTATGATTATTTTGTTTTTAGGATATTAATATTTAGTTTTTAAGTCCAGTATATTTTTATGTGTGTCAGTTGTTTTTTCTAAGGGTATTTTAGGAATTTCGGAATTTATTTTAGAGTCAGTGTAATTTACCCTAGGGGTAAATTAGCATTTTTCATGTATTAGGAGTCGCCTATAAATAGGCCCAACCTCCCTAGGGACAGGGTGACTGTTTTTATTAGATCAATCTACAGTCCGTCTTTCCTGCGTGTTGATTTTCTCCACCGCCGGTATTTTTTCCAAGCTGCTGCCACCATTGTTTTTCCTGCGCTTAGCTCTACTCTTCGCCATAGATCAAGCGGCCAGCACAGAGCCAGAAGAGCTGCTGTGTATGTTGTACCAATCTAGCTAGCCCGGCTAGTGCTAGCAAGCACAGCTAGCGCGTAGGCCTACTGTAGCTAGGTCCTGCATGCAGCTAGTGCTGCTACATCATGTGACGCACATGGCGCTGGCCTGATTGCTGCTCACAACAGCCAAGACACGCACGCGCGTGAAGAAAACGAAGAAAGCCAGCACGCCGTGTGGTCACAGCCCGGGAGACGGCTGACGTTAGTGCATCGGGCGGAAGCGACGAGGCTCTTGAACTTTCTGCTTTTGATGTTGCTGCAGCTAAGATCTGTGTTCGCGTGAATACGCTAGGAAGCGCACGGCAGGCACGACAAGCAATGCAGGTTAGCTTCTCTAATCTAATCTAATCTCCTATTTTCTAGTTAGATTAGTTAGATAGATAATCATCTATTTTTAATTAGCCTGTGAATTTGATTATTAATTTCATGGTAAACTTTTATCTGCTAAAATATTATTAGAGCTCGCATATTTTATTTAAGTGTTTTTTAATTTGCTCATATAAAAATAAAAAATTATTAGTCGTAGTAATAATTTTATTCTAGTTTTTACGTACAATTTTTTAGGTTTATTTTTGAATTAATTTTTAAATTATCCATATCTTATTCATTTGATTAGAATTTTATTTCTAGATTACAATATAAATATTTCGTGATATACTAGGTGTTTCTATTTACTGCCGTATTTCTATTTAGTTTATCTTTAATATCATTTTAATTAGGACACCGGTTATTTTTAAGCTAGACAACTTGAATTCCTGAAATTTGCTTTGCTAATATTATTTGTCTCATTAAGTTCATTTGGGTGTTAGGTTTAAGTCATAGTTTAGCAAGAATTTTTTAGGCGCCCATTCACCCCCCTCTGGTCGCTACTTTCGGTCCTACAACCCCCGATCTGACTGAGGCTATACCTCCCGTCCGACCGGGCTAACATGCCGAAGGTACCTTTGGGACCCTTCGGGCCAATTTGCTGTCGTATTCCGGAATCAGCTCCGAATAGTCCGATTTCAGGTATTTATATTATTTTTGTCTACCTTACTTTATTATTAACAGTTTCGGCCAATTGGATTTAAATTGCCAATCGGAACGCGACATCGGTATTCTCGCGGTACTTTTGGACGTCGAACTGACCCAAGTGAGGGGGCGCATTTTAGCGTCAACACACTTTTTGGCGACTCCGCCGGGACAATGTCAACCATGACGGGAACGTCTACATCGGCGACAAGCACCTCTACTATGTCTACCTCGACTACATCGCCGATGGCTACTACGGGGGGCGCGGACATCAATAGCTGCAACATAATGGCACCCACCCTGACAGATAGGCAGAGATCGAGGCGAAGATGAATGAGCTCTGAGAGATCATGCTTGGAAGCTACATCAAGACACGTTCGGGCTTTGTTAAGCATGACGTCAATACCCCTGATCTCAACCAGGTACGACCATCATCGTCGCCTCTGTCTTCTTCTAAAATTGATCGTAGAATAGCTACGTCGGTAGATCAAGCGGTTAGCGCTTCGCTAGCCAATAGGTTGGGCTCCGCAGTTACATCTGAAGTAGTGGCAGATTTTAAAAGGTTCAGCTTTACTGAAGCCGATTCCCCATCACCGATAGCTAGTATTCTGCCGACACCACATGTTTATAGCAGAATAGATGGGAATACTAGAAAATCCATCATGTTTCCGGCCTCATCATCCACAGACGAGATGCATCACAACGCCTATAGCCAGGCAAACCCTACTTACCATGCACCACCACCACCTGCGCCTGCGCCAGCTCTGCCACCGTTACCCGCACCGTACGTCCCTGCACCACCGCATAGGCCTAAGCCCATCGATATACCACCGCGCGTCTCGCCACCACACGAGAGACGCGCCCAGGCAGGAGGTCAGGATGACATCGAAGAGCTAATACGCGTGCTATTCAGGGAGTGCACCGGCTTTGCACCTCGGGATTGGGCTAGAATTTATCGGAAGCCATACCCCGACCACTTTGACATCGTCCCATACCGTCGCGGTTATAGAGTCCCAAATTTCACTAAGTTTGATGGCGAGGGTAGTAAGATGTGACGCCCCGATTTTACCAAATCGGAATATTATTGAATTTCCATAGAAAAACAATAATAACAAGAGGTCCATCATGCGACAACGTACATATAGTCAAACATCCGTGGTTCACAAACAACATTATTACACAAGTGTAAAATTAAAAGAAACTATGAAAATAAACTGCATGTCGAACGCCTTCTTCAGGATCGTTTTCTCGACTGGGTCGTGAAGATCTAGGCCCTATGTGAGTTTTGGTAATTAATGATAAACATGCGTTTGAGGACTAATATTTTTCTTAAGTGTGAAGGAAATGAGTAGGTCCCGCGCAAATGGAGCACAAGATGGAAACCCGAAGATCTGGACGTTTAAAGGCTACGGCAAAAGGTTTGAAGGAATCTAGAAATTGATCGAGGTGTTTGGAGCGATCAATTAGGCTAGGTTTAAATTTTGTTTTTGCCGTACTATAAAGAGGGGTTGCATCTTGGTTATGAGTTGATTTTCAAGTGCCCAATTTGCATTGCATATAGTATCTTTTGATCATGTGTGATTGTTGCAAAAGTTGCTATTTTGGCAAAATCCTTGAAAAATCATAGCAGCGTTTTGTTGGAGCTGTCTGACCCTGGCGGTCTGACCGACCATGAGGGTCCGGTCAGACCGGCTGGAGTTGGACGGTCCGACCGGCCAGGGGGCCGGTCCGACCGGGTTGCGCAGGGCAGAATACTGCTGGTTTACAGAGCCGACGGGAGCACTATCGGTCCGACCGAGCCGATGGCCGGTCAGACCGGGTAGGGCCGGTCCGACCGGGCCAGCATGGCCGGTCAGACCGAGGCGTCCTGTCACATCAGTAAACGGCTAGTTTTCTAGCCGTTGCAGTTGAGGTCGGTCAGACCGGCCCAAGATGGGCGGTCAGACCGACATTGCGCAGAGAGCCACCTAACTTGTGTAACGGCTAGTTTTTGGGTGTGTGGCTATATAAACCCTTGCTACAGCTCCTTTGCTAGACTTTTGGCATTCATTTGAGCATACTTGAGCACAAGAGAGTCTCTCCCACCATTGAGCACTAATTTGAGCACTAGTGAGGTTGGGAAGAAAAAGGGGTGATCAAGTGATTGAGTGAATCGCATTGCATTGGCATTTTGGCACTTGATCTTCTTCTCCTAGCTTTGATTGCAGCTTGTTACTCTTGGAGATTGCCATCTCCTAGACGGCTTGGAGAAGAAACCGGTGATCTCTCCTAGAAGGTTGTGGAGGAGACCCGGGAGGTTGTGAAGGTTGGAGCTCGCCTATCCGGAGTGGAGAAGAGCTACCACTAGTGATCGAGGCCCGAGAGTTGCACTTCCGGTGCCGGCTCATCTTCAAGCTAATTTCTCTTTGAGAAATCCGAGGCTTGGTAAAGAGAGCGGTCAAGTGAAACTCGCCTCAACGAGGACGTAGGAAATTGGCAAATTTCCGAACCTCGGGATAAAATTCGGTTGTCTCTTGTCCCCTTTATTTTGTGCAAGTATAATTGTGCAAGCTTACTTTTCTAGAGTAATTTACATTTCACCTTAGGTTGCGCTGTTTGCTCTAGCTATTTGCTATCATTGTTTTAGGTCCTTAATCTCTGTTTAACTGAAATCGAATTAGTTTTAAAAACCGCCTATTCACCCCCCCTCTAGTCGGTACATCGATCCTACAAGTGGTATCAGAGCTTGGTCTCTCAAGTTAGGCTTTACCGCCTAGAGAGAAGATGTCCGACGAGGTGGTTCACAACGTAGGCAAAGGTCCTTACTTTGATGGCACAAATTATTCTATTTGGAAAGTTCGTATGGCTGCTCACCTCAAAGCCATGAGCTTTGAAATTTGGCGTATTGTTGAGTTAGGTTTTGATGTTGAAGACAAGATGAATCTAACCTATCAAAACAAAAAGATATGCAACTTGATGCTCAAGCTACAAATGCTTTGTTCAATTGTTTATGTGCCGAAGAGTTCAATAGGATAAGCAATATTTTAACGGCACACGACATTTGGACCACTCTTCAAGATATACATGATGGAACAACAAGTGTGAAGAATGCCAAGTCGCACTATTTAAAGATCAACTATGAAACATTCACCATGTTGCCAAATGAAAGTGTAAATGAGATGTATGCAAGACTTAATGTGATTGTCAATGATCTCAAGGGTGTTGGAGTGAAGTACACGGAGTTGGAAGTTGCTCAAAAGATGTTGAGAGCTTTGCCCGAGAAATATGACACGTTGGTGACTTTCCTTATCAACTCGGATATGTCAAGTTTGACACCCACAACACTTTTGGGAACCATCAATACAAATGAGATTTACAAGAACAAGAGAGTTGAAGGAAGCACCGAAGATCACTCCTCATCCAAGAAGAAGAATATTGCCTTGAAGGCCAAGGTTGAAAAGAAATGTGAAGAAGAAGAAGACACCTCTTGTGATGGCGATACCGAAGATGAAGAAATGGCTCTCTTTGTGAGAAAGTTCAACCGGTTCATGAAAAAGAGAGGAAGTTCTTCAAGCTCATTCAAGAACAATGGTGACAAGAAGTCAACCAAAAGAAACCTCAAGAATGTAAGATGTTTCGAGTGTAATGAGAAGGGTCATTTTGCCTCAAGATGCCCGAACAAACAAGAAAGCGAAGATGATAAATCTCAAAAGAAGAACAAAGAGAAGAATGGGAAGAAAAAGCTTTTCAAGAAGTTGAACAAGAAAAAGGGTAAAAATGAAGCATTTGTGGGAGAATGGGATTCAAATGAAGATAGCTCCGATCCTTCTTCAAGCTCCGACTCCGGTGGTGAGTCAAACTCAAGAAAGAAGAACATGGCGGGAATAGCAATCACGGAAGCTTCATCACTATACTCTCCTTTTTGTCTCATGGCAAAAGGAAGTACTAAGGTAACATCTACTTGTGATAGTGAACAAAATGATAGTGATGATGAATTATCTTATGATGATCTTGCACAAATGCTTGAGGAGCTAAATGAGTTGAGTGGCAAAGAGAGAGTCAAATTTAAGGCTCTCAAGAAAGATCATGAGTCCTTAACGGCTAAATATGAGGAGTTGAAAACCTCTCATATGATGCTTTTGGTCTCTCATGAGAAGCTTGAGGAAGCTCACGAAGCACTCATTGCCTCTACACTCATTGAGCCAAAAGTAGATATAGGGGTCACATGTGATATTTTTGATGATGCATGTCTAAATGTTGAAAATTGCATTCCTACAAAGACTAGCATATCAACATCATGTGATGACTTACTTGCTATGCCATGCTCATCCACTCTTGATATTGCTTCATGTTCAACAAATTTATCATCTTCATCTAGTTCATTGTTAATTATTGAGAATCATGAGCTCAAGGAGCAAGTTGCCAAACTAAGTAAGAGTTTGGAAAGATGCTTCAAAGGGAAAAATACCCTTGATGAAATTTTAAGCCAACAAAGATGCTCTTTCAACAAGGAGGGACTTGGTTTTGTTCCCAAGAAAGGGAAAAAGCCTTCTTACCAAGCCCCAAGGTTTGTTAAGAGAAATGGAAAATATTGCAATAAATGTCGAAAAGTTGGTCACATAATTGGTGAATGCCACATAAACAATGTTCCTAGAAATGATGTATTTGATTCTCATTACATGCTTAAGAGAGCCAATAATGGCTCCATTTATGCTAAGTTTTTGGGCACTCCTATTTTAGGAGAAAAGAAGAAATCAATTTGGGTGCCAAAGGCCTTGATAACTAACCTACAAGGACCCAAAAGGATTTGGGTACCTAAAAAGGCTTGATCTCTTTTGTAGGTAAACTACCACACCGGAGGATCACATTGGGTGCTTGATAGTGGGTGCACTCAACATATGACCGGTGATAGGAAAATGTTCACATCATTTGAAGTTGGTGCCAAAGATCAAGAAAGAGTGACCTTCGGTGACAATAGTAAAGGAAAGGTAATGGGTCTAGGTAAAATTGCTATCTCAAATGATTTCTCCATTTCCAATGTTTCTCTAGTTGAGTCATTGAATTTCAACTTATTATCCATTGCTCAACTATGTGATTTAGGCCTTTCATGCACATTTAATCCTCAAGAAGTATTTGTAACAAGTATCCATGATAACTCCTTAGTTTTCAAAGGTTTTCGTTTTGGAAATCTCTATTTGGTGGATCTCTCTTCAAATGAAGCTAATTTGAAAACTTGTTTGGTTGCAAAAACTTCATTGGGTTGGCTTTGGCATAGAAGGCTTGCTCATGTGGGAATGAATCAACTAAACAAGCTTGCAAAAAGAGATTTGGTTGTTGGTTTGAAAGATATAAAATTTGAAAAAGATAAACTTTGTAGTGCTTGTCAAGCGGGGAGGCAAGTTGCTTGCTCTCATCCTAGCAAAAGCATCATGTCCACTTCTAGACCTTTGGAGCTTTTGCATATTGATTTATTTGGTCCAACAACTTACAAAAGCATCGGTGGAAATAGTTTTTGTCTTGTTATTGTGGATGATTTCTCAAGATTTACTTGGGTCTTCTTTTTACATGACAAAGCTAAGACCTCCGAGATTTTCAAAAAGTTTGCAAAACGGGCTCAAAACGAATTCAACTTTTCTATTGTAAAAGTAAGGAGTGACAATGGATCCGAGTTTAAAAATACAAATATTGAGGATTATTGTGATGATCTCGGTATTAAACATGAGCTTTCCGCCACCTATTCACCACAACAAAATGGTGTTGTGGAAAGAAAGAATAGGACCCTTATCGAGATGGCTAGAACTATGCTTGATGAGTATAGTGTCTCCGACTCTTTTTGGGCGGAAGCTATAAACACTTCTTGCCATGCTTCAAATCGTCTTTATTTGCATCGTCTTTTGAAAAAGACTCCATATGAACTCTTAATTGGACGAAAACCCAACATTGCTTACTTTCGTGTTTTTGGTTGCAAATGCTATATTTATAGAAAAGGTGTTAGACTAACCAAGTTTGAAAGTCGTTGTGATGAAGGATTTCTTCTTGGATATGCTTCAAATAGCAAGGCATACCGAGTGTATAACAAGAACAAAGGTATTGTTGAAGAAACCTCGGATGTTCAATTTGATGAAACTAATGGGTCCCAAGAGGGGCACGAGAATTTGGATGATGTAGGTGATGAAGGCTTGATAAGGGCAATGAAGAAAATGTCAATTGGTGACATCAAGCCTAAAGAAGATGATGAACTTCCATCCTCCACTCAAGTTGAAGCTTCTACTTCCGCTACGCAAAATTTGACTCAACTTGATGAAGATGAAGCCAAAGATCAATCCTCTACTATTCCATCCAAAGTTCACAATGCCACCGCAAAAGATCACCCAATTGATCAAGTCTTGGGTGACATTAGTAAGGGTGTTCAAACTAGATCTCGTGTTGCTTCTATTTGTGAGCATTACTCGTTTGTTTCTTCTATTGAACCTAAACATGTAGATGAAGCTCTAAATGACCCGGATTGGGTAAATGCTATGCATGAAGAGCTCAACAACTTTGAAAGAAACAAAGTTTGGACATTGGTGGAGAGACCCAAGGAGCACAACGTAATTGGAACAAAGTGGGTTTTTAGGAACAAGCAAGATGAAAACGGGTTGGTCGTGAGAAACAAGGCAAGATTGGTAGCACAAGGATTCACTCAAGTCGAAGGTTTGGATTTTGGTGAAACCTTTGCTCCCGTTGCTAGACTAGAAGCTATTCGCATCTTACTTGCTTTTGCTTCATGTTTTGATATTAAGTTATATCAAATGGATGTGAAAAGTGCTTTCTTGAATGGCGAAATAGCTGAACTAGTTTTTGTTGAACAACCACCCGGTTTTGAGAATCCTAAAAATCCTAATCATGTTTATAAACTCTCAAAAGCTCTCTATGGTCTAAAACAAGCTCCTAGAGCTTGGTATGAAAGATTGAGAGATTTTCTCCTCTCAAAGGGTTTTAAAATTGGTAAAGTCGACACTACCTTGTTTACAAAAATAATTAATGATGATTTCTTTGTCTGTCAAATTTATGTCGATGATATTATATTTGGTTCTACTAATGAAGAATTGTGCAAAGTTTTTGGTGATATGATGTCTAGGGAATTTGAGATTTCCATGATAGGAGAATTGAGTTTCTTTCTTGGACTTCAAGTCAAGCAACTCAAGAATGGAACCTTTGTGAGCCAAACAAAGTATATTCATGACCTTCTCAAAAGGTTCAGATTGATGGAAGCAAAGCCTATCAAGACCCCTATGGCGACCAACGGACATCTCGACCTAAATGAGGGAGGTAAACCGGTAGATCAAAAATTATATAGATCCATGATTGGCAGTTTGCTCTATCTTACCGCATCTAGGCCCGATATCATGTTTAGTGTTTGCATGTGTGCTAGATTTCAAGCTGCACCAAAAGATTGTCATTTGATGGCGGTCAAGAGAATTCTAAGATATTTAAAACATTCCATCCATATAGGCTTGTGGTACCCCAAAGGTGCTAAATTTGAGCTAATTGGCTATTCCGATTCGGATTATGCCGGTTGCAAAGTTGATCGTAAAAGCACTTCTGGAGGCTGTCAATTCCTTGGGAGGTCTCTTGTTTCTTGGGCATCTAAGAAACAAAACTCCGTTGCCCTTTCCACCGCTGAGGCAGAATATGTCTCTGCGGGTAGTTGTTGTGCGCAATTACTTTGGATGAGGCAAACCTTGCTTGATTATGGAATAGAATTCTCAAATGTTCCTCTTCTTTGTGACAATGATAGCGCCGTCAAAATTGCAAACAATCCAGTCCAACACTCTAGAACCAAGCATATTGATATTCGCCACCACTTTCTAAGAGATCATGTTGGCAAAGGTGACATTGTCATTAGCCACATAAGAACCGAAGATCAATTAGCAGATATCTTTACCAAACCACTTGATGAGTCCCGCTTTTGTAAGCTTAGGAATGAATTGAATATAATAGACTTCTCAAATGTGGCTTGAAATCATGCATATGTGTGAGTTGTAGAATTTTCTATCCTTGTGACATATATGAATGCTTTTGTGCTTGCAATGCCATATTTGAAGTTCATGTACTTTTATATGTGTTTCTAAGGCTATACATTAAGGGGGAGTATGAGGTTACTCTTATATGTTGAAAATTGCTCATGTTGTTGAAAAACAAAATTTGAAAGTTTTTGGTATCCTCAAAATCCTATCTTTGAGTTAAAAACAAATTTCTCCCATGATTTTATTTCAAGACATATTTTGAACTTTTGTCCAAAACAAAACTTATAGATATGGATCATATGATCATTTTTCGTATTCAAATATTTTAACTTTATCCATTCTATCAAAAGATATTCAAAGAATTAAAGTTCAGACAAGTGTTCGGACAAGAGTTCGGACATGTTGAGAACATTGGTTGCAAACGGTTTCTTTTTGAACTTAAAAATTTGAAAATTTGATGTTTTATAAAGCTTGGGAATTATTCTAAGTTTCTGCAAAGTTTGAAATTTTTCAAAATTATTTTGCTATATTTTTCACTTAAGCTCCTCTTTGTGCCTTGTTTTTAATTGCTGAGCTTTAGTGGTGTCGGTCAGACCGGGCCTACATGGCCGGTCCGACCGCCCTTGCTGAGTCGGTCCAACCGGGCCTACATGGCCGGTCAGACCGGAGCTCGGGCAGGGTTATAACTCCCCTCTCTATTCAGTTTTCTCTCCCCTCTATTATTCCTCTCCTCCACTCTTGCCCCCAACCCTAGAAATTTCGTTTCATCGATTTTCTTGCCGGTTCAACCGGTGGATCTTCTCCGGTCCGACCTCAAGTCCATTTTCCCTTGCCGGTAAGAACTTTCTCCGGTCAAATCCTTTGTTTTTATCCTTTTGAAGGCTAGGGTTAGGGTTCTTGTTCATGGGCTTGCATGTCAACTTGCCAAGGCTAAATCCTCTTTGAAACTCAATTGTTAGCCTTGTGATACTATTTCCCTTGCCTCTATGCAATTTGATATGGCAAATTTTGATTATGGAGAAGTTTTGTGCAAAAAGGGGATTTGTGCCCGGGTTGCTAGGCCGGTCAGACCGGTGGGCAATGGGCGGTCCGACCGACCGTGTACTGGCGGTCAGACCGGCCCTATTACCTCGGTCAGACCGGCCTCCCAATGCCAGCCCCTCTTTTGCACATCATTGCTCATTGATGATTTTGCCCTCTAACAAATTCATAGATTTTATCTAATCATATCTTTTATCTTATCTGGGTTAAATCTTTGATTCAGTCATGCCTCGCGCCGGCCGTTCTCAAGGAAATGAGCGTCGCTCAAAGTTTGTCGAGGACCGTGGCCAATCATCCCGGCACTTCCAAGATGACAGTGACGAGGACTTTGCCTATGAGAATGAAAGCTCTGAGAATGAAGAAGAATTGGCACCTCAACCTCCAGCAGCTAGTGAAGATCCTTTTGCATCCTTGGAATTCAAGGTAGATGTCCGGAATCAAGAGAACTTTGCACGTCTGCGTCACCACAATCAATTTCTCAGACCAAGAGATACATCAGATCAGCGGTTTCATACAAAATTTCAGAAAGAGGTATTCAACATTGCGTATGAGAACCGTTCTTTGGCTCCTCATAAGTGGATTTCTTGGAGGGATCTAAGTGGAGAGGTTGCAGCTCTCAGAAACATATTTGGAACTGTTGGTATAAACAAAATAGTAAGTCTAAAGCAAGATTTCAATTGGGACATTATCCGTCAGTTTTATGCCACAGTTTTCATACCTGCCACTTGTGATTCTCTTACATGGATGACTGGAGATATCTTTTGCATTGCTACAAAGCAAGAAATTCAGAGTGCTTGGGACATAAGATTCTCCTCTGGCCTCAGACTGCATGATGAGTTCACTCACAATCCCTTGTCAGAAGAAGAGATGGCTCAATTCTACATCCCATCTGCTGCTCACAAGATTGGAGGGGTTACTGGAATGAAGACTCTTCATAGTGTGGCACATCGCATTCTGCGGCACTCCATTTTACCGCGTCTAGGCAACAATGATGCTATTCGAGGTGTTGCTTGGACTCTTCTAGATGCAGTGATGACTGGAAAGAGGTTTGATGTCATTCATTTGATGCTATATGAGATGGCACTCTCAAAAGGAAGCCTCACTCTTGGAGTCTACTATGCTCCGTTTATCATGAGATTAATTTTGAGCAAAGTAGGAAATGTGAATGAGCGTCTTGATATCACTCACTCTCAGTACAGGCCTCGCTTCTCGGTCACTCCTTTGGCTCCAGCCGTCGATCCAGCTGATATGGGAGCAGGACAGGTTCATCCTCAGGACATTCCTAGCAGCTCTTTTGCTCCTCCTCAGAGTTCTGGATCTGGTGCTTATTTTGGAATGGATGCCACCCAATTCTTTGATCCAGTTCTTCAACAAGTAACAGCTGGCTTTCTTCAGTTAAATTCAAGAATGGATCAAATGGCTCTAGGACAAGAAGCTATCACCTCCCATCTGCAAAGCCTTCAAGGGGGTCAAGAGCGTATCAACTCCAGGATTGACACTCTTTCTTCTCGAGTTGATCGACTAGATTCATCTTCCTCAACAGGATACCCTCTTCAGTACCAGCGCCGTCGTCGTCGCCTTGATGATTCTCAGCCTCCTTCCCAGGATTAGTCTCTCTTTTTGGTTCTTGATGCCAAAAGGGGGAGAAGCAGTTTAAGCAGTTAGCAGTAGGGGAGAAGGCAGCAGAGGATTAAGGGAGTAGGTAGCAGTAGTAAGAAGGAATGTTTAGGAAGGATCAATCTTTTTATATCGCTATCTTTCTATGGCTGTTTGTATAATGAACTCTATTTGCTTTCCATATCGTACTCAACTTAATTTGAACTACTTGCTCTTATTATGAGAAACTCTCTTTGCTTCATTGAATGTGTGAATTGTGTTTGGAATTATATCTCATATCTTGCTCCATTTACTTGTACCCCATCATTTATTCAGGGGGAGCTTTGCGCTTAATTGTGGATACTTCTACTTTAACATATTTCTTTATCTCTGAAGTGTTTGTCATCAATTACCAAAAAGGGGGAGATTGAAGATCTAGGCCCTATGTGAGTTTTGGTAATTAATGATAAACATGCGTTTGAGGACTAATATTTTTCTTAAGTGTGAAGGAAATGAGTAGGTCCCGCGCAAATGGAGCACAAGATGGAAACCCGAAGATCTGGACGTTTAAAGGCTACGGCAAAAGGTTTGAAGGAATCTAGAAATTGATCGAGGTGTTTGGAGCGATCAATTAGGCTAGGTTTAAATTTTGTTTTTGCCGTACTATAAAGAGGGGTTGCATCTTGGTTATGAGTTGATTTTCAAGTGCCCAATTTGCATTGCATATAGTATCTTTTGATCATGTGTGATTGTTGCAAAAGTTGCTATTTTGGCAAAATCCTTGAAAAATCATAGCAGCGTTTTGTTGGAGCTGTCTGACCCTGGCGGTCTGACCGACCATGAGGGTCCGGTCAGACCGGCTGGAGTTGGACGGTCCGACCGGCCAGGGGGCCGGTCCGACCGGGTTGCGCAGGGCAGAATACTGCTGGTTTACAGAGCCGACGGGAGCACTATCGGTCCGACCGAGCCGATGGCCGGTCAGACCGGGTAGGGCCGGTCCGACCGGGCCAGCATGGCCGGTCAGACCGAGGCGTCCTGTCACATCAGTAAACGGCTAGTTTTCTAGCCGTTGCAGTTGAGGTCGGTCAGACCGGCCCAAGATGGGCGGTCAGACCGACATTGCGCAGAGAGCCACCTAACTTGTGTAACGGCTAGTTTTTGGGTGTGTGGCTATATAAACCCTTGCTACAGCTCCTTTGCTAGACTTTTGGCATTCATTTGAGCATACTTGAGCACAAGAGAGTCTCTCCCACCATTGAGCACTAATTTGAGCACTAGTGAGGTTGGGAAGAAAAAGGGGTGATCAAGTGATTGAGTGAATCGCATTGCATTGGCATTTTGGCACTTGATCTTCTTCTCCTAGCTTTGATTGCAGCTTGTTACTCTTGGAGATTGCCATCTCCTAGACGGCTTGGAGAAGAAACCGGTGATCTCTCCTAGAAGGTTGTGGAGGAGACCCGGGAGGTTGTGAAGGTTGGAGCTCGCCTATCCGGAGTGGAGAAGAGCTACCACTAGTGATCGAGGCCCGAGAGTTGCACTTCCGGTGCCGGCTCATCTTCAAGCTAATTTCTCTTTGAGAAATCCGAGGCTTGGTAAAGAGAGCGGTCAAGTGAAACTCGCCTCAACGAGGACGTAGGAAATTGGCAAATTTCCGAACCTCGGGATAAAATTCGGTTGTCTCTTGTCCCCTTTATTTTGTGCAAGTATAATTGTGCAAGCTTACTTTTCTAGAGTAATTTACATTTCACCTTAGGTTGCGCTGTTTGCTCTAGCTATTTGCTATCATTGTTTTAGGTCCTTAATCTCTGTTTAACTGAAATCGAATTAGTTTTAAAAACCGCCTATTCACCCCCCCCTCTAGTCGGTACATCGATCCTACAGGTCGCTACTCCAGACCATCCTCCTCATAGTATGCAGCCTCTGAAGTGTTTGTCCAATGGGTATGAGTACACAAGTACTCAACAAGCCACCGAGAAATGCAATAATAATGTAGGGTAATAACAAGGAAATGATAATGGTTTAAAGTGCAGAAAAGTATGTTTTTTAGTTGCAGCATTTAGTGTAGTTAAATTTAATTATACAGAATGATAAACATGAGCAATGTAACATCATATAACTCGAGGAGTATATTTTCCCTCCTCACTCAACAGTCCTTACATGCCAAGTAATCATGCATCATCCATAAATGTAAACTAACTGCGAGTAGTCATGCAACCCGCCCTTGACCGTGGGCTCGACTTTTCAAAAAGATTTAAACTCCGATCAGAGGTGTACCACTATACCCACAAGGCACACACTCATTCCACACACCTACGGGAACTCATGCCAAAACCTCAGCATGAAATGCTCCAAGCCGATAACACCCGCTCTAGGTTTCGCTGCCGCGCCCGACCACTCTAGGCTAACGTCGCACCCCCTTTTGCGCCATGTCGGTACAAGCCACCCGCAGGTGCTGCTTGACCCATCTCCAACTGGTGCCTCAAGTTGGAACACCCCATATCTTAGTTATGACTTACCCACTAGAATTGTGGTTAGTACGGAAATGTATTGCAACGGATCCCGCAGACCGGTCCTTATAATGCCCCGGGTGCTACCGACCAATGCCCTAGCTTGCACTTGGAACCCACCATGCTTACACACTTAACAAAAACTCTATCACCAACAGACTTCTAGGGATGAGAATAACGGGGATCATATAATGGAACCCAAATCTCTACGACTCATTTTTAACCTATAGCGGTTGTGCCAATACCGTGGGCACTATCTAATAGTACTAATAATATGGTGACAAGGAGCTTAGGTTCAATAGCATGGCTTGGGTTTGCACTTCAAGGTCGGGGATCTAAATAAATATAATGTAAGGCTTCAATTTGACTAATGCATGTAATACCTATGTATTTTAGCGATAGTTTAAGAAAACTAGGTTCAATATGCTCAAAAGTTTAGTTTGGTGACTTGCCTTGTTTAGCAAAAGGTGATGGGGAACCTCCGGGTAATATTCTGGCTCCTCGGCGTTGTCGTAATCTTCTCAATACGCATAATAAACATTACATTCAATTAAACAATTCAAAATCACATTCCAAACATATAGACTTTGGTTGGATTAAAATAAGTGAAATAAAGTTGTTAAACATTATGAAATCATTATTTAAATTGTCAAGACAATTTTACGGAGTTCTGGATTTTTCTTAAAAGAATTATGAATTTACCCTAAAGTGTTTTTGGATACCTTATTAAATAAAAATAAAATGCTCAAGGTAAACCTACTATTTTATTGCATAAACATGTAGAGAATAAAAATATAAATTTTCTGAAATTGAAATGGTTAAATTCAGAGTTAAAACGAACAAGATATGGATTTTTGAAGTTTTAGAACAATTTCTGGAATTTATTTTAAATTAAAAATAGTCGTCGGTCCACGGTGAACCGAATCCACCGTGAACCCGCGCACTATGCGCGTGCGCCGGATTGCGGATCACTGTTGGATCGCGATCGAGCGGCTGTGAGTGAGGCGGGCGGTTTAAATGAAAACCGACAGCCGAGATTAAAAGATCGAAATGGTACGCAATGGACGACCTAGATTCAATATGAGTTTTAAGTGGATATGGACGCGCGAGATTAAACCATACCATTTAGCTGAGATCTGATGGGCCAGATTAAACCGAGTGATCGGTTTAATCTCGACCGTCAGATCACGATCGTGCGGTCACGGACGAATCCGACACGACACGGGTACTTTACATGTTCCGGTCATCTTCTTCGGCAACGGCGACGGTCTAGCGGCCACGGCGAGCGACGACGGTCGGTTCTAAGGGCTAAAATGGAATCAGTGTAATGCGGGGGTTAAGAGGGTACCGTTGGCGAGGCTTGGGGTCATCGGGTTGCCGCCGGCGATGAGCGGGGGCGGCGAAGGCGTTCGGGTCCTCATCGGCGATGGAGATACGGTGGTCTTTAGTGGCGACGGAGGGGTGGACGAAGTCGGGGTGACATCGGTGATCACATGGGTGCGGTCGCTGAGGGTGGAGGAGGACTCCAGCGACGGCGAGTGGCGGCTGGAGCGTGGGCGGCGGTGTGGCGTTTAAACATTGAGCATAGGCGTTCGGTTCGATTTTCGTTCGATTGCTAGCGGGGGGTGAACGCGGGGTACCAGGGGCTTAAATAGGGACACCGGCGGGGTAAAGGGGCGTTGTATTCATTGAAAGCTGAGGGGGGTCTTCAATGTCACCGGTGAGGTCCTTCCATGCACGTGAGCGGTGATCCCATGTCATAAACGTGTGGATTAAAGAGGGAAAACGGCCGGCGGGTCTCGGGGGACAATAAAGTGACGCCAATTTAATGGGAGGGGGCCGACGATAAGAGGATCGCGGAGCACGAGATTCGGTCGGTGAAGTTTGGGGGAAGTGGCATGAGGTAGATGATGAAACTGACAGTGAGGGCCCACTGTCAGTGGGGCGTGGGGGCACGGGCGTGGCAATGGGCGGGGCTGACTGGTGGGGTCGGGGTCGGCCGAGAGGGGGGGTTGCGGCGATAGGTGGGACCGAGGCTCTGGGTGCGCGCGTGTGGAGAGAGGGGCCACTGACGAGAGGGGTCTGCTTGTCAGAGAGGGGCTCAGGGTGGAGTGGGCTGGGCCGGCCAGTTGGGGGAGAAAATGGGAAGGGGCCCGTTACTGTTTAAATTCATTTCCGAATAAAATAATTACTGAAATTGATTTAAAATATTTGGGTTGCTTCCAAGGGTGATAAAAATTTGTAAAAATTCTCAAAAATAGATCTTGGCCTTGGGATCACATATTAATTTTCTCAGGCTCTGGTTTGGATATCTCCTCTAGGTTTTAGTTTATTTGGGTATAAATAGCCTTAAAGGAAATTCAAGAATAATCTTTTTCAGAAAAATATAAATAAATTATATTTTTATTTCTTTGGAAATTTGGGGTTTTACATAAGACCACACTAGAGAATGTCAGCCAATTTTTAGCGTAGTGTGGTGAAGCTAGTGGGCCGGACGCGCTAAAACTTAGACTATTTTCTCTTTCGCTGTCCAGCACCACATTTACTTGGTTTTCGGCAGTGCCACTGAACTCCGTGCAGACATGGGCCTAGCTAGAGAAAAAATTCCATGATTATTTCTATGCGGGCAAAACCGAACTGAGGCTTTCCCATTTAACATCGGTCAAGCAAAAATCTAGCAAAACCGTCTCTGAGTACATCAAGTGCTTTAGGGACACCCGGAACCGATGCTTTAGTTTAAATATTTCAGAAAGAGACTTGGCAAACTTAGTATTTAACGGCTTGCGCTCCGAGATAAAAGAAAGATTAGACAAACATAATTTCTTAGACGTCAGCCAAGTCCTGCAGCAGGCTCTGGTCTAAGAAAGCCGAGCCAAAGATAGAAGATTCATCAAGACTTTCAACAAACCTAAAGCTGAAGTCCATATTATGGAGCACTATGACAAAGAGGAGTCCGAAGAAGAAGAGGATTCGGCCGACATGTATGCATCTGAATGGACTTGGAACACTAAGTCCAAGCCCATCGCCTGCTTTGAATTACGGCCGTCTCCCTCCAAGAGTCAGCCCAATGAAGTTAGATATTCATTCGACGTAACTAAATGTGATAAGATATTTGACTTCCTCTTGAAAAGCCAACTTCTGAGACTGCCTAAGGTCAAGTCATGCCATCCGTCGACGAATTGAAGAAGCATCCCTACTATAAGTGGCATGATTCGCATTCCCAGTATACTAATGATTGTAATGTTTTTCGTTAGCAGGTTCAATCGACCATAGAGGAAGGATGATTGCAAATTGAGACTTGTACAAGGATGAAGTTTGATAGGGACCCCTTTCCCGTAAACACCATCAATCTCGAGGAAAAGAAGGTGTTGATTCGGCCAGAATAGGCCGAGTCAGCCAAAGGGAAAGCGGTCGTCATAGGAGAACCACACACTCGCACAGTCATACCGAAGAACCCAGAGGTAAGGGTGTGGAAAGAAAATATCAAAGCACCATCTTTGGCTAGAGCCTGCAGAAAGCCGAAGGTAACATACAAGATGCTTCTGGATAAACACTAGAGGAGGTCCGAGAAGATGAGTGTTCGGTTGCGGGCTCCGAGACAGCCGAAGCCCCCCCAAAAGATCCAGCACTCAGAAAGGCGAGTTTGGCCCCCAATGGCCGAACCCACCTCCGTCCTAGACCCAACCTCTGAGTGGGTCCGGCCCCTAATGGCCGAACCCACCTCCGTTCTGGGCCCAGCCTCCAACTGAGTTTAGCCCCCACTAGCCGAACCCGCCTCCGTAGTGGGCCAACTTACCTCCAGCTTGGCAGGACCACTCGTTGATATGGTCCAAGATACCCTCGACATGGCCGAACCTCCAGCAGGGTAATGAGATCGGTCCTCAGTGGGAGGGACCGCTGGAGCCTCCGATGCCACCACCGTACTGCTGGACGATGGTCCCGGGGTCCCCAGTCTAGGTCCTGCTACCATAGGACTCCACGTAGCACCTCGCCGCTAATCCCGCTACTCCTTATGACATTTATGATTAGAAGGGACAAATTCTAGCACAAAAAGAGAACATTTTCCATCGTTTGTCCATAGTACCCCAAATCGAGCCGCACAAGGTGACACCAGAGGAGGTGACCGTGGAACCACCCCAGAGCCATCATCATCAAAGTGGGGTCCCAGGAGGTTCCAGTCCCGAAGGGAACCTCGACAAAACGCTGTGAAGGTATGTCGCTAGGGTTAACCGAAACTCTACTCGAGGGACGATCCGACTGGCCTACTGTGGCCGGTCCGACCGACCTTACGACATTTGTCGGCACAGGCCGATCCAATCGGCTCACCTCGGTCCGACAATCCAAGTAAGCCCGGTCTGACCGGCAAGACGCATGAAGACAGCTCCGACAAACGAAATTTTTTGAGGCCGACCCGAGCGAGTCCCATTCTGCTAGAAATATTAAAAGCATATTCGTGGCGCTCGGCACTTAGCCGCAACCATCATGGGCACCCCCAAGGATGTCCAAATAACAAAAAAGGAGGTTGCAATGCCTACGGGCGCAGGAGATGCGAGAGAAGAAGGCCGAGGAGGAACGAGATGCAGTTTTTGAGGAGATCCGCCCTCGACCCGCTATGAAGAAGGTTTGGAAGCCCAAGCCAGTTGTGACGAACAAACTGTCTCCTGTTCCAAGCGATGATGACGACAACCTACTCGACGACGACTACATGTCCGTATCTGAGGGGCCCACTCAGAAACCATGTTGAAGTACATGGGTTTGATACTCCAGATGTGATGAGTGATTGTCAACGGAAGTCAAAGAAGGAGAGATATGAAGACCTGCCGAGTCTGAGGCGCGTGTGACTCTGGTACACGGGCAGCGAGCGACGGCCGGGCAGAGGAGCCGTGGAGTCAGGCTGGCCCAATCTGGGTACATGGCTAGGAGCGGCAGATGATCCACTGGTCTGTTGACTGGGTTTGACTCAGGTACACGGGCGGCGAGCGATTGCCGGGCTAAGGAAGCTGCGGGGTCAGGTTGGCCCAATCCGGGTACCGGTGTGAAGACGGTGGACGCTTTGTCAGTTTCGGCGCAAAATTGACAACCTATGATTAATTCGTTTTTAGGATATTAATATTTAGTTTTTAAGTTTAGAATATTTTTAGTTGAGTCAGGTGATTTTTCTAAGAATATTTTAGTATTTTTCGGATTTTATTTTAGAGTCAGTGTTAATTTACCCTAGGGGTAAATTAGTCTTTCATGAATTAGTAGTCGCCTATAAATAGGCCCCTATCCCCCGTTGGGATAGACGACTGTTATTTTTCCCGAAATTATTTTTCAGTCCACGGGGTAGTTTTCATCTACTATTTTTCTGCATCGCCGTTTTCCCTCTCGACGCATTCTTCCGGCCCGCGTCTTCTCTCCGCCGTGGTGACCGAGGCATGCACATGGCTGCCTTCTTCTTTTCTATTCCTCAGCGGGCCCTACGAGCAGACTTTTGGTAGCTTTTGTCACGGCGTCCCGCACAAGCTGTCTAAGGCTGGCGGCACACACGGCGTTCGATGGCTGTTTTTTTGGGCGGCAGCAGCAGGCTACGGCGGCGGGCCCCACAGTGGAAGAACGCGGCTGCAACCCCTGTACCAGTAGCAGCACGGAAGGAAGCCTCCGGTCAGTAGCTCCTTTCCGCGTGGGCCCCACATTTGATGCACTGTAGCATGCAGCAGATGTCCTTGTCTCTCTAACGCGGTGCGTCACGCGTGACGGTGGCAGCCCCAAGGCCGGCCGGCGTGCAACAGAGGCGCTCCATGCGGTTGTTTTTTGTTTTTTTTCACGGTGCTTTTCTTCATATTGGATGCGGGTGAGTTTTTCATTATCTCCTAATTGTTAATTAGGTTAAATTAGTTAGTTATTTTATCTGTTGGTTTTTTATTAGTATAAAATATTAATCTCGCAGTTGATTCTTAATCTGTTAAATGTTTATCTCATATTAGTTTTTATCCGTTTAATCTGCTCATATAAAAATAAAACGAAAAATTTATTAGTTGCAGTAATATTTTTATTCTAGTTTTTAGGTGCAATACTTTCGATTTAATTCTGAATTAATTTTTAATGATCCATGTTTTATTCATTTAATTAGTATTTTATTTCTAGACTAAAATATTAATATTTCGAGTTTTATCTTGGTATTTTTATTTACTGCAGTAATTTTATTTTAGTTTATCTTTAATATCTCTTCAATTAAGACACCGGTCATTTTTAAGCTAGACAACTTTAATTCCTGAAATTTTCTTTGCAAAAATTATTTGTCTGGTTAAGTTCGTTTGGGTGTTGGGGTTAGATCATAGTTTAGCAGGAAATTTTTAGGCGTCCATTCACCCCCCTCTGGTCGCTACTTTCGGTCCTACAAGTGGTATCAGAGCGAGGTTAGGGGTTTCTAATATCTTAACCGATTCTAAACCTAGGTAGTGACCATGACGTCTCATGGCAAAATCCCGTCCCTAGAGGCTTTTGGCTACACTTATTGGAATACTCGCATGCGAGCATACCTTATGAGCCATAGCTCGGACATATGGGAGATTTGTGTTCATCCTACTTTCATCATACGGACTATTGCTGTGGATACTGCTGTAGATGTAGTTGCACAACATCAAAATAATAGTAAAGCGGTGAACATTTTATTTTCTAGTCTAGGTCCTAGTGAGTTTGAGCGTGTTAGCCATCTCACCACTGCTCGAGAGATCTGGGCTACTCTCCAGGCACACCATGAGGGGACAGCTCAGGTCAAGGCTAGGCTCTACCAGACCTACCGGCGTGAGTATGAAAATTTCTCACAGAAGCCGGGTGAGACTATTGAGGCTTTGCTTGGTCATTTTCAATCGATCATTAACAAGCTTCGCGTTAACAAGGCCGAGCGTGATCAGCTGGTCTCGGATCATGAGCAGGCGCTTAAGGTACTCCATACCTTGGACCCTAAGATCTGGGAGATCAAGGTCTCTTCTATTGTTGAGAGCGCGTCTTATGATACTTTGACCGTTGCAGAGCTTTTTAGCAAGCTCAAGGCCTCAGAGGTCGATATCTAGTTGAGATCAAATCTCACTAGTTCTGGATCAAAGACTCTGGTGCTTGCGAGACCATCTACTGATCCTAATGCCATGAGTTGTACTGCATTTTCCTTGATGTCTATTTCCGAGGAATAACTTGATACTCTAGGAGATGATGATCTATGCTTGTTTAATAACCAGGTGCGACGTGTCTATGATAAGCAAATGTTTAAGAGACGCGACACAAAATCCGGATGCTTTGAGTGTGGTGATACAGGTCATTTCGCTGTCGACTGCCCCAAGCGGAAGAACTACAAGAAGGGAACCGGCGGCAACTCCTATGACTCCGACAAGTATGACAACTCCACGAAGGGCAAGCCCAAGACAAGATTCTTTCGAAAGGCTTTGAAGGACTACAGGCGTGAGAACAAGAAACGAGACAAGGCTTTCTTCGCCGAGATGGAGAAAAGCTACTCAAAGAGATCCTCGTCTTCCTCCTCATCTTCGAGCTCAAGTGATGAAGAGATCGTGATCAGGAAGGAGAAGGACATGGATGATCCGGCGGGCCTCTGTTTCATGGCCTTCGAGGACAAGCCGAAGAGACGCTCACGTGACAGCCGAAGACCCCATAAGAGCTTCTGCTCAATGGATTTTGGGTAGAAGAAAGAAAAGGACTCCTCCGATGACTCCGACGATGATGATGAGAAGGTATCATCCTATGAACAAGAAGCTGTTAATTTATTAGAACAGAACTGTCAGGAGTTCAAGTATAGGGAGAAACTGCTTAGAGGGGCTAAGAAGAGGATATATGAGCTTGAGAGTGAGATTGCCACAGCAAATGGCAAGATTGAGAGTCTGTCTTCTTCCTCTTGCCTGGGTGATAGTGGTGAGTGCCCTAACTGTGAGGTGCTGTTGTGTGACCTGACGACTCTTAAGTCCAGGTACACAGAGAGAGTAGATGAGAGAGACGCATTGGCCACTGAGCTAGAGAGCGCTCAGCAGGAGCTAAAAGATGCTCATGCCACTATCGTCGCACCTTGTGTAGACTGTCCATCCCATTTAGCTAGTATAGCTGAGCTAAGAGCCAAGTGTGATGAGTAGTTGAGCGAGTTAGCTGGAGTGAGAGCTGAGTTGGAGCAGAATAAGCTAGAGCTTGAGACCTTGTCAGTTCCACCCACTGTTTGTGAGAACTGTTTGTCCATTAGAATGGAGTTGATCAAGCTAAAAGCTGAGAAGTCTGTCAAAGTTGATAAAGAGTGTGAGATTTGCTTGTCTCAAGTGGAGGTGTTAGCTTCTTTGAGAGAGGAGCTAGCTGATGTTCAGAACGAGAACTTTTACCTCTGCCAGATCCTGAGTTGGATTAGTGCTAGAGAGCCATAGCTCGACATGATGATCCAGCAGTTCAAGAGACAAGATGGGTTTGGGGTAGGTTACACCTATACCAAGGCTGATTTTGAGAGTGCTATTAGCTGTGCAGTGGAGTGGAGTAAGATGACTCCCGAATAGAGATATCCCAAGACTCACTCCACTGAGTCCTTTAATGATAGTCAGCCAAAGGATGGAGTGATCCAAGAACAACCTAAAGCTCCACCTAAGAAGCAGATCTGGGTTCCAAAGCCTAAAACTCTCCACACTTCACTTGATTCCTTACCTGGACCTTCTCACACCAAAGATGCTACACCCAACACCACCAAGCCTAAGAACCCTAAGCCACAACAACATCCCAAGAAGCCTACCTATCACTGTGAGTTTTGTTAGAGAGACGAGCATCTTGAGGAGTTTTGCTTTAGGAGAAAGCGGGTTGAGCGAGCAGAGAGAGATCGTTGTGGGCAGGAGCAGTTCTACCAGTAGGGTGGTAGACAGAGAGTTCCTCGACGTAGAGAGAGGCTAGAGGCCAGGCCACGTCGTGTAGGTGGTGGTAGAGGAGACGGTTTTTATGATCATGCTCCGGAGGGTGGTTTCCGTTCCGGCAGAGTTCCAGATCGTTATGAATACAGTTTTGGACCTCGTGACCGTGATTTTAGGCAGAACGAGGACCACGCTTTGAGCCGCATTTTGGTCCAAACTCATATGATTCCTTCTGCTTCCCTACAAACGAGAAGATGGCTCGACACTGGTTTAGTACTTTTGCTAGACCTGGTGGTCGACCATTTGCTCCCACTCATGACCATTGATCTTGCAGGATCGAGGACTGGAGGACGTATGGATCATGGACTCAGGTTGTTCTCGCCATATGACGGGACACCGCAGATGGTTCTCCAGCCTCACTCCCCCGAGCTCAAAGGAATACATCACTTTCGGGAACAGTGGTCAAGGGAAGGTACAAGGTATTGGGTCGATTCGTATTTCTTATTATTTCTCTTTGAGGAATGTTGCTTTAGTTGGAAATCTGAACTTTAATCTAATTTCTATTTCACAACTGCTTGAGGATGGTTTAGAAGTGCGTTTTAAGAAGGGCATGTCTTCTGTTGTCGATTCTAGAGGATCTTTAGTCTGCCGGATCTTACCTTTTGGTAAGGTTTTTTCGTATTGATTTCTCTAGTTCTTTTGGCCCTTCTCACTGTCTGATGGCCGGATCCTCCTCTGAGATATGGAAGTGGCATAGAAGTTTAGGACATTTGAGCTTTGATCTACTTGTTAGATTGAGTTATATGGATCTTATCCGAGGATTGCCTAAGCTTAAGATGGAGAAGGATCTAGTTTGCCATCCCTGTCGTCATGGGAAAATGGTTGCTGCTTCTCACGCACCTGTGACTCAGGTGATGACGTCGTACCCAGGAGAGCTGTTGCACATGGACACAGTAGGTCCAGCTCGAGTACGCTTAGTCGGTGGGATGTGGTACGCTCTTGTAATAGTTGACGACTTTTCTCGATTCTCGTGGGTTTACTTTCTAGAGTCTAAGGATGAGACTTTTCAGTATGTTCATGACCTGATTTTGAAGCTGAAGAATGAGAACAATGGTCTGATGCGAGCAATTCGGTCGGACAACGGATCTGAGTTTAAGAACTCTCAGTTCGTCAGTTTTTGTAGTGATCAGGGTCTTGATCATCAGTTCTCTGCTCCTTACACTCCCCCACAGAACGGCGTTGTGGAACCGCATGCTTGTCGAGATGGCCAGGACGATGCTTGATGAGCATAGGACTCCTAGGCGTTTTTGGGCTGAAGCAATGAACACAACTTGTTATCTTGCCAATCGCTTTTTCCTTAGAGCTTACTTAGGTAAGACATCATATGAGTTGCGTTTTGGTAGACAGCCCAAGGTGAGTCACTTGCGAGCTTTTGGATGCAAGTGCTTTGTGCTTAAGAAGGGAGGGCATTTGGATAAGTTTGAGTCTCGTTGTTGGGATGGAGTGTTTCTAGGTTATGCTTTGCATTCACGAGGCTTTCGTATTTGGAACCTAGACTCTCATATGCTTGTTGAGACTTGTGAGGTTTCCTTTGATGAGTCTTTGCCCTCGCCGACTCCTTCTTTTGAGCTTTCTGGAGATGATGAGCTTGGAGAGTCCATTTTCGAGGAAGATGATGACCCTCCTCCTACTGATGATGAGGGTGGGCCCTCTGCACCGCTTGTTGACCCCACACCTTCTGAGACTTCAACTGAGGATGAGGACGGACCTAGAATTACTCCTTCTACTTCGATCGAGCCTCCTCAGCCGAGTCTAGAGGTGTCAGGCGCTGACTCTGGTGAGAAGACTTCTCAGCCGAGTCCAGAGGTGCCAGTTGCTGATTCATGTGAGGTGACTTCATATCACTTAGGATCCCATGCAGTTCAGCATGATCACCCTTCGGATCTCATCATAGGTGATCTTACTAAAAGATCCTTACGTTCCTCAGCTGGTTCACTTGCTATGTTTGCTGAATCTGCCTTTGTTGCTAGTTTTGAGCCCCGAGACATTTCTCATGCTCTTTCTGATTCAAATTGGATAAACGCCATGCAAGAAGAGCTTGAAAATTTTGTTCGCAATTGGGTTTGGACACTAGTTGAGCTGCCACCTGGATGTAACACCATAGGCACCAAGTGGGTGTTTAAGAACAAACAAGGAGAAGATGGTGTTGTGGTGCGCAACAAAGCTCGATTAGTGGCACATGGTTTTTGTCAAAAAGAAGGCATTGACTTTGAAGAGGCCTTCGCCCCTGTTGCTCGCCTTGAGTCCATTCGTATTCTTTTAGCCTTTGCTTCTTCAAAAGGTTTTAAGCTTCATCAAATGGATGTCAAGAGTGCTTTTCTAAACGGGTATATAGAGGAGGAGGTCTATGTTAAGCAACCCCCCGGTTTTGAGAACCCTAAATTTCCACGACATGTTTACAAGTTGCAGAAGGCTTTATACAGTCTGAAGTAGGCCCCCAGGGCTTGGTATGATCGCCTGAAGCAGTTCTTGTTGCAGAAAGGTTTTGTGATGGGTTCTGTGGACAAGACTCTTTTCTTGCTTAGAAATGACGCATACTTATTAGTTGCTCAAATTTATGTGGACGATATTATTTTTGGTGGTTCTACTAATGAGCTTATATCCAAGTTTTCCTAGCAGATGCATAGCGAGTTTGAGATGAGTCTCATGGGAGAACTCAAGTACTTTTTAGGGCTCCAGATCAAGCAGACCAAGGATGGCATTTTCATCCACCAGGGTAAGTATACACGGGACATGCTAAAGAAATTTGATTTTGGTGGAGAGCTAAAGCCACAGATGACCCCAATGGGCACATCTGGAGGTCTGGACAAGGACGAGAATGGCGTCAAGGTAAATGAGAGAGAGTGTCGAGGGATGATCGGTTCGCTACTATACTTGACTGTGATGTGACCTGACATTCAATTTGCCATGGGTGTGTGCGCGCGTTTTCAGTCTTCGCCATGCGCATCTCACCGGCAGGCTGTGAAGCGTATTTTCAGGTATCTTACTTACGCTCCTAATTTAGGTCTTTATTATTCTGCATCATCGTCTCTTGATTTAGCTGATTTTTCGGACGCTAATTTTGGTGGGTGCCGGCTGGATCGCAAGTCTACTTCCGGTACTTGCCAGCTTCTTGGTTCTTCACTTTTTCTTGGTCCTCTAGAAAACAATCTGGAGTTGCGCTTTCTACTACTGAGGCTGAGTATGTAGCTGCTGCTAGCTGCTATTCTCAGTTAGTTTGGATGATTTCTACTTTGCGGGATTTTGGGTTGTTCTTCCCTTCGAGAGTTCCTTTGTTTTGTGATAGCACTAGTGCAATTAGTGTAGGCAAAACCCATGTCTTCATTCAAAAACCAAACATATTGATGTGCGCTTTCACTTTCTGAGGGATCAATATGAGAAACGGGTCATTGATCTTATACATGTTGATACCCATCAGCAGTTGGCTGATATTTTTACTAAACCCCTAGATCAGTCTACTTTTGAGCGTTTACGAGGGGATTCGGGAGTTGTGTATCCTTTTTAGGATACTTCTAGTCAGTTTTTTTCTTCCTTATTTTTTATTGAGTCTTTTTGTGTGCGTTCATATCATGCATGTCATCAATCACATTTTGAGCTTGCTTCTGTTATATGATTAATCTGCTTTATTTTGTCTAGCTAGTATATGCTTTTGATTACTTGTCGATGATCATGTTCTGTTTCAGTTCACATGATATATCTGATACTTTTCATATGCATGGCTTTTATGCTTTAAAATTGAAAAATGATCACCATTGCTTCTGGTAACTAGCATGTGTAGGCTGAATGCTTTCGCTATCTTTTACATGCCTTGTAGCTAGATCCTTACTTAGATGCAGATATGCAACTTGGATATCTATATGCTTTAAATATGAAAAATGTATTATGAAAATGATAAAAAATTAAGAAAAATGAAAAATTTATGCATTTTTATGATTATCAGAAAAGATCCAGGTGAGTTTGCTTTGTCGCATTACATTGTTCTGGACTGCTTACCATAGCACTTTAGTATGAACTAGGACGGTGTAATGTATGCCAAGACCAATGTCTTAAGCTTCTGATGGTCCAGTCGTGGCCTAGGCTTGACTTGGTCAGTTAGCATAAGGTTTGACATGCAAATAACCCCTGGCAGAAATGATAAAATAAAAAAGGAAGAAGAAAATTCTACAAAAATTTAAAAAGATGACAAGTTTGCTGAAGCACTTTGATTTGGACAATGCTTATCTTGGTAGATATCAGTTAGCATTTGCATCTCATGCTTTACTTTGCTTGTCTACTAGAAAATGTGGTGATGCTTTTTGATATGACCACGCCGACCACTCCAACCTCTACACCGACCACTTCGACCACAACGACTCCAATACATGTTTTTGATGGACCAATTACACGCAGTCGAGCTAAGAAGCTTCAACAAGAGGTGCACGCGCTACTTTGTGAAATTCATTTTACTATTAATGAGAGTTATATACTACCTAAGTCGTGTACATTGCTAATGCTCAGGTTTACCAAGAAGGATGACAAGAACTCACAATGAAATGGACACATAGAAGAATCATGCTCGAACCAAGCCAGTCCTGCAGGATTGCCTCAAAGAAATAATCATAACTTTTGATTTCCAAAAGCTATGAAGGCAAATGAGCACTTGTTGGAAAACTATTGAAGTCTAGTTTCCAATGAATCTAACCCCGACCAGTTTGAAGTTTGCATGAAGGCGTCCGACCAGTTTTAGTGCTTGCTGGTCTGAAGGTCAACAGTCTGCATGAAGTCAATGTTCTCATATTAAAACTGTATCATTCTACAGAGTTCCATGGTTCATATTCTACATGGTGTGAAACCTTATCAAGTCACCTTTCCAAGGGATCCAACCGTTCGTGAATTGAAGCTACCAAGGAGGAGTTATTGCTAAAATACCGAAGACCGCTCAGAAGACCAACAGCTATGCGGAAACTCTCCAGAAGCTGATTCGTTTTCACATAGTTCGCCTAGTCTTTTCATTTCGTGTTTGCACCTATCTTCGAGGTCTACTCCTTGTATAAATACCCCCTAGCACCATTGTAATCGGCACTTTTGATTATTGAATACAGAACCCCTTGTTTAGCTGCGTGCTAACAAATTCAGAGAGAGATCTACCTTCCTTTGCTCTTGTGATTTCCTTCACGGGATTACAGAAGTGGCGGCTTCATCCGCTCCCAATTGGTGCTCCTACTCCCTTCAAGGTCCTCCTTGATTGATTGTAGGCTGTGTTGGTTGGTTCTTTGAGAGTGTGGTTGGGCGAATCCTCGATTCAGGTTGCCGGTTAAAGACGGTGGTTGGCTTCGAGTTTTATTTGCCAGGTTGCACTAGTTATCGCTGCTTGCAGCAAGTTATCTGCCTATTCTTTAGCTAGTTATCTGAAGATCGATCCTACGTCGTGAAGATCGGGACCCCGTGACGCATCATCTGGTATCAGAGCTGATCGGTTTCCACGGTAGGATTCTTTACCCTTAGCTACATATATTTTGTTTCGTCCTATCCACCAAAAGCCAATATATATATATATATTGTTTAGCCCTTTGTTTCAATCTGTTATTTTAGTGAGTTCAGTTAATTTTCAGTCCATTAGAGTCTTTGTTTTAGTTGCTGATCATTTTCCATCGTGTGTCCTTTGAGCCTCTTATATATCTGGTCATTGTGTTCAGTTCTATTAAAAAAAGGGTAAAAGAAAGAAAAGTTCAAAAAAAACGAAAGTTGAGAAAAATTGTGAAAGAAAAGTTTAAAGATCAGTTCGTTTGAGAGCACAGTTGCTGAAAGTTTGTGTTTCAAGTTGTGCAACCAGATCGCTATCTTTTGTTGGTACAAAAATTTTGGTTGGGTTTGATTGCAACACTTGCATCCCAATCATACTCCTTGTTTGCATCAATCTGAGATTTTCTTTGCGCGTGTGTGTGATCCATTTACATCTTTAGCATTTTGAGATCAGCACTAAGCAGGGAACCTCTAGTTTGGATTGTTACTTAACTTTACAACAACTAGAATTCAGATTGCATTCCTTGTTTATAATCCCCACCAAGCTCCACATAAAAGCCATCGTAATCGGTACTCTCTGGTCTTGTATTCGCTTAACCATCGCTCTCGGTACCACCACACATTTTGTTTCTCTGTAACCCGCAGGAACTTCACTGAGCCTCGGTTGGTAAGAGAAGTGAGATTGAGAGATCCCACATATATTTTTATTCCACATATACTCTTGTTCCTTTGTTGTCACTAATTTTACAGAAAGATGGGTGACGGCGTTGAAGTCGATGATTGTGTCACCATGGCACAATTTAATGAATTCAAGCAAAGTCTAGAAGAGAGACAAGATCGGTTGGCCCAAGATCTTCAAACCATACTAAATGAAATTAGGGGACGTCGTCCACCTAATGATGGGGCAAGCACCCATGGTGAAGAAGGTAATGATAGTGATGGAAGAGGAGGAAGAAGAGGACGGAGGAACCGAAGTGTTGCACATGGAAGAGGGAGGGGCTGGAATCGAAGAAATGAAGACACTGAAGAATCCGAATCTGAAAATGATGATAATCATTCCCATCATGATCGCCGACATCGTAGAGGAGGCCATCGTGAAGAGAGGCTTGGTAAACTGAAATTTACCATGCCAAAATTTGATGGAGGATCTGATCCTGAAGCTTATTTCACTTGGGAGTTGAAGGTCGACAAGATCTTTCGCTTGCATAATTATATAGAAGAGAAGAAGTTGGCTATGGCATCTCTAGAGTTTGAAGGATATGCTCTGATTTGGTGGGAGCAACTTCTCCAAGATCGTGAAGAAGATGGAGAACATCCTATTGCCACATGGGCAGAGATGAAATGTGAAATGAGAAGACGTTTCGTGCCAAAGCATTATCGGTGTGATCTTTTTAATAAACTGCAGAATTTGAAACAAGGAAGTTATTCTGTTGAAGAGTATTATAAAGAGATGGAGAAGGCTATGATTAGAGCCAACGTATATGAAGATGAAGAACAAACTATGGCACGATTCATGGCTGGGTTGCATCGAAATATTCAACGCATTGTTGAGTTTCAGTCGTACCGTCGTCTTATTGATTTGGTACATCAAGCCACCAAAGTTGAATGCCAACTGCAGCAAGATACCAAGAGCAGTAAGTCTTTGCCTTTTGGTACGAGGACTATGTCTGGAGGAAGCAAGTTAAATTCCAAGTTTACTGCTGCACCGTCAGCTGCGAAAGGTTCATTTGGAGGCTCACGTTCTAATGCTCAAAGTAATTTTGGTGGGAATAACTCTGCTGCCTCGAGCACGAGTTCCAAACCAGCAGCTTCCACCTCCACTTCAGTGGGTTCTACATCCAAGAGCAGTGGGATTCAGTGTTTCAAGTGTGGAGGTCGTGGACATGTTGCTAGAGAGTGTCCAAATAATAGAGTGATCATTGTAAATGATAATGGAGAGTACGAATCAGCCAGTGAAGAGGAAGATATAGAAGAAGAAGCCCACGAAGAAGAGGAACATACCGGCTGTAATTTTGAGCAAGGTGCTGCTCTTGTGGTGGCACCAATATTGAGTGTTCAGATGAAGGAAGCTGAGAACGGCCAGCGGCATAATTTATTTCAGACAAGAGCCAAAGTGCTAGATAAGGTAGTGAAGATGATCATTGATGGAGGAAGCTGCCATAATCTTGCTAGTCGTGAGATGGTTGACAAGCTTGGTCTGAAACTTCTGCAACATCCTCATCCATATCATGTCCAATGGCTGAATGATTCCGGTGACATCAAGATTGGATACAAAGTAAAAGTTCCCTTCAAGATTGGTGAATATGTTGACACGGTAGAGTGTGATGTGGTACCCATGTCCGTATGTCACATGCTACTCAGGAGGCCATGGCAATATGATCGATATACTCAGCATTGCGGGAGAACAAATCAGTACACTCTAGATTTGAAGGGGAGGAAGTTTGTACTCAAACCTATGACACCACAGCAAATTCTTGCTGAGCATTTGCAAAAGAGCTCTAGTGTGAGAGATGAGAATGGAAAGGAAGAGAAAAAGAATTCGAGTGCCTTCCACAAATCAGAGAGTGAGAGCCACCAGCCCAATATGAGAAAAAAATTGAGAGATCAAAAGAAAGAAGAAAAAAAAATTTAGTCATGTTAGCCACAAAATCTGAGATGAGAGAAGTAAGGAACAACCCGGATCAAGTACTCTTTGTACTTGTGTGCAAAGACATTTTAGTGTCAGCTAACGATAACACCTCTTTTCCTAGTATGGTGTCTCATCTTTTGCAGGAATATGAGGACGTTTTTCCAAAGGAAACCCTGAATGGATTACCTCCTGTACGTGGGACTGAACATCAGATCGATCTTATTCCGGGGGCTGCTCTTCCAAATCGACCACCATACCGCACCAATCCTGAAGAAACAAAGGAGATACAAAGGCAAGTACAAGAACTTCTCGATAAAGGTTATGTTCGTGAAAGCTTAAGTCTTTGTGCTGTTCCTGTTATTTTAGTACCAAAAAAAGATGGTTCTTGGAGGATGTGCGTTGATTGTAGAGCCATAAATAACATCACTATTCGCTATCGCCATCCTATTCCTCGATTAGAAGACATGCTTGATGAATTAAGTGGTTCCATAATATTCACTAAAATTGATTTGAAAAGTGGGTACCATCAAATAAGAATGAAAGCTGGAGATGAATGGAAAACTGCTTTTAAAACAAAATTTGGGTTGTACGAATGGCTAGTTATGCCTTTTGGTTTGACTAATGCTCCAAGTACTTTTATGAGATTGATGAACCATGTTTTGAGAGCCTTCATTGGAAAATTTGTGGTTGTTTATTTTGATGATATCTTAATTTACAGCAAGTCTTTTGAAGCGCACATGAATCATATTCTACAAGTTCTAGATGAGCTCCGAAAGGAGAAATTATTTGCTAATCTTGAGAAGTGCAGTTTTTGCACAGACCATGTTGTGTTCCTTGGCTTTGTTGTTTCAGGAAAAGGAATTGAAGTGGATGAAACCAAGGTGAAAGCCATCAAGGATTGGCCAACTCCAACGAATGAGTCCCATGGAGGAGGATTGACCGGTCATTTTGGACAAAAGAAAACCTATGAGCTGATAGGTGATCACTTCTATTGGCCCAAGATGAGGAGAGACGTCATCCGGTTCGTGGAGTGCTGCATCACTTGTCACAAAGCTAAGTCTAAACTGAACCCTCATGGTTTATACACTCCTCTACCTGCTCCTAAAATTCCTTGGGAAGACATAAGTATGGGTTTTGTTCTGGGACTGCCTAGAACTTAGAGAGGAAAAGATTCTATTTTTGTTGTGGTTGATAGATTTTCAAAGATGGCTCATTTTATCCCTTGTAACAAGAGCGACGATGCTTCACATGTTGCTAATTTATTTTTCAGGGAAATTGTGAGGTTGCATGGGGTGCCTAAGACCATTGTATCTGATCGTGATGTCAAGTTTGTGAGCTACTTCTGGAAAACATTGTGGTCCAAGCTGGGGACCAAGCTTCTATTCTCGACCACTTGTCATCCTCAAACCGACGGACAAACTGAAGTGGTGAATTGAACCCTGTCGATGTTGCTGCGAACCATGGTGAAAAAAGAACCTGAAAGATTGGGAGGACTGCTTGCCTCATGTGGAGTTTGCTTATAACAGGGCAGTACATTCTACCACTAACTTGTGTCCTGTTGAAATTGTTTATGGGTTCAAACCCATTGCTCCGATAGATTTGTTGCCTTTGCCATTACAGGAGAGAACCAATATGGAAGCCTCCAAGCATGCTGCACATGTCAAGAAGATACATGAGAAAACAAAAGAAGCAATCGAGCTAAAGGCGACACGTAAGGCTGCAAGTATGAACAAGCATAGAAATAAGGTGTCGTTTGAACCAGGCAATTTGGTGTGGATTCACTTGCGTAAAGATCGCTTTCCTGATAAGCGCAAGTCCAAGCTGATGCCACGAGGGGATGGTCCATTTCGTGTTCTTGCCAAGATCAATGATAATGCATACAAGATTGACCTTCCACCAAGCTATGGCGTGAGCAACTCCTTCAATGTTGCTGACCTATCAGCATTCACAAGTGAAGACATTTTAGAGTCGAGGATGACTCCTTTTCAAGAGGGGGAGGGTGATATGACCACGCAGACCACTCCAACCTCTACACCGACCACAGCGACTCCAATACATGTTTTTGATGGACAAATTACACGCAGTCGAGCTAAGAAGCTTCAACAAGAGGTGCACGCGCTACTTTGTGAAATTCATTTTACTATTAATGAGAGTTATATACTACCTAAGTCGTGTACATTGCTAATGCTCAGGTTTACCAAGAAGGATGACAAGAACTCACAAGGAAATGGACACATAGAAGAATCATGCTCGAACCAAGCTAGTCCTGTAGGATCGCATCAAAGAAATAATCATAACTTTTGATTTCCAAAAGCTATGAAGGCAAATGAGCACTTGTTGGAAAACTATTGAAGTCTAGTTTCCAATGAATCTAACCCCGACCAGTATGAAGTTTGCATGAAGGCGTCCGACCAGTTTTAGTGCTTGCTGGTCCGAAGGTCAACAGTCTGCATGAAGTCAATGTTCTCATATTAAAACTGTATCATTCTACAGAGTTCCATGGTGCATATTCTACATGGTGTGAAACCTTATCAAGTCACCTTTCCAAGGGATCCAACCGTTCATGAATTGAAGCTTCCAAGGAGGAGTTATTGCTGAAATACCGAAGACCGCTCAGAAGACCAACAGCCACGCGGAAACTCTCCAGAAGCTGATTCGTTTTCACATAGTTCGCCTAGTCTTTTCTTTTCATGTTTGCACCTATCTTCGAGGTCTACTCCTTGTATAAATACCCCCTAGCACCATTGTAATCGGCACTTTTGATTATTGAATACAGAACCCCTTGTTCAGCTGCGTGCTGACAAATTCAGAGAGAGATCTCTACCTTCCTTTGCTCTTGTGATTTCCTTCGCGGGATTACAGAAGCGGCGGCTTCATCCGCTCCCAATTGGTGCTCCTACTCCCTTCAAGGTCCTCCTTGATTGATTGTAGGCTGTGTTGGTTGGTTCTTTGAGAGTGTGGTTGGGCGAATCCTCAATTCAGGTTGCCAGTTAAAGACGGTGGTTGGCTTCGAGTTTTATTTGCCAGGTTGCACTAGTTATCGCTGCTTGCAGCAAGTTATCCGGCTATTCTACAGCTAGTTATCTGAAGATTGATCCTACGTCGTGAAGATCGGGACCCCGTGACGCATCACTTTTGTTTGCAAAAATCGAAAAATGTGTGCTAATGACTCTCTTTAGATATCATCTATTGCACTGATCATGTCATGTATCTTAGACAATATATCTTTTGCTATACCTGTTAGATGTTGTAATTGCAGTCAATCATATCTAAGAAGCATGCTTTTCACACTCCACCTTCACCCCATCTGCATTCATGGCATATTTTGAGGGGGAGCTGCACTTCAGGGGGAGTTTATGTCTATGTCTCTTTAGGGTGCATTTAGTCTCACTTGATGAGTCCAATTGTCAACAAGGGGGAGAAATTTTGGAGTTTAGGGAACATTTTTTAGTTTTCTCTCGGATTTATTTCAGGGGGAGTTCCTTGTTGGTAATTCTGAGATTGCACTTGTTCTTGAGTCTTTATTTTTGGTTAACCATAATGACCATTTTCTTGCTTCTGTTTGGCTTTTGGTCATTAGGGTTAAACTTTTATTTTCTTTCTTCTATTTTCTTTTGTCTTTGTTTTCTTGTTTCCACATATTTTGCAGGTTCTGAAGATGAGCTGAAGAGGGTGTTGACAATGCACTCATCAAGGGGAGATTGAGAAACCATGTTGAAGTACATGGGTTTGATACTCTAGATGTGATGAGTGATTGTCAACGGAAGTCAAAGAAGGAGAGATATGAAGACCTGCCGAGTCTAATGCGCGTGTGACTCAAGTACACGGGCAACGAGCGACGACCGGGCAGAGGAGCCGCGGAGTCAGGCTGGCCCAATTCGGGTACATGGCTAGGAGCGGCAGATGATCCACTAGTCTGTTGACTGGGTTTGACTCAGCTACACGGGTGGCGAGCGATTGCCGGGTTGAGGAAGTTGCGGGGTCGGGTCGGCCCAATCCGGGTACCCGGTGCGAAGACGGTGGACACTTTGTCAGTTTCGGCGCAAAACTGACAACCTATGATCAATTCGTTTTTAGGATATTAATATTTAGTTTTTAAGTTTAGAATATTTTTAGTTGAGTGAGGTGATTTTTCTAAGAATATTTTAGTATTTTTTGGATTTTATTTTAGAGTCAGTGTTAATTTACCCTAGGGGTAAATTAGTCTTTTCATGTATTAGGAGTCGCCTATAAATAGGCCCCTATCCCCCGTGGGTATAGATGACTGTTATTTTTCCCAAAATTATTTTTCAGTCCACGGGGTAGTTTTCATCTACTATTTTTCTGCATCGCCGTTTTCCCTCTCGACGCATTTTTCCGGCCGGCATCTTCTCTCCACCGTGGTGACCGAGGCATGCACACGGCTGCCTGCTTCTTTTCTATTCCTCGGCGGGCCCCACGAGCAGACTTTTGGCAACTTTTGTCACGGCGTCCCGCACAAGCTGTCTAAGGCTGGCGGCACACACGACGTTCGGCGGCTGTTTTTTTGGGCGGCAGCAGTAGGCTACGGTGGCGGGCCCCACCGTGGAAGAACGCAGCTGCAAGCCTCCGGTCAGCATCTCCTTTCTGTGTGGGCCCCACATTTGATGCAATGTAGCATGCAACAGATGTCCTTGTCTCTCTGACGCGGTGCGTCACGCGTGACGGTGGCAGCCCCAAGGCCGGCCGGCGTGCAACAGAGGCGCTCCAGGCGGTTATTTTTTGTTTTTTTTCATGGTGCTTTTCTTCAGATTGGATGCGGGTGAGTTTTTGCATTATCTCCTAATTGTTAATTAGGTTAAATTAGTTAGTTATTTTATCTGTTGGTTTTTTTATTAGTATAAAATATTAATCTCGCAGTTGATTCTTAATCTGTTAAATGTTTATCTCATATTAGTTTTTATCCGTTTAATCTGCTCATATAAAATAAACCGAAAAATTTATTAGTTGTAGTAATATTTTTATTCTAGTTTTTAGGTGCAATACTTTCGATTTAATTCTGAATTAATTTTTAATGATCCATGTTTTATTCATTTAATTAGTATTTTATTTCTAGACTGAAATATTAATATTTCGAGTTTTATCTAGGTATTTTTATTTACTGCAGTAATTTTATTTTAGTTTATCTTTAATATCTCTTCAATTAAGACACCAGTCATTTTTAAGCTAGACAACTTTAATTCCTGAAATTTGCTTTGCAAAAATTATTTGTCTGGTTAAGTTTGTTTGGGTGTTGGGATTAGATCATAGTTTAGAAGGAAATTTTTAGGCGTCCATTCACCCCCCCTCTGGTCGCTACTTTAGGTCCTACACCCACTCCTCAGGTGATGGATATAAATGTCGTCATGCTGCCTTTTGAGTTCACTCTAGTATAGGAGGAGGCTGGGATCGCTCAACTGGATCTGAGCCCATGGGACACTGTATTCAAGAAGCCAGAAGATACGGATCGTCACTTGAAGCCACTCTACATTAGAGGGCATATTGATGGAAAGCCGGTCTCAAAGATGCTCGTCGACGGAGGAGCGACCGTAAATCTAATGCCATACTCCCTTCTAAGGAAGCTCAGAAAAAATGAAGACGACCTAAAGAAGACTAACATGACGCTCAACGGCTTCAACGGCGACACCACAGAAGCCAATGGCATGCTATCTCTAGAGCTGATAGTGGGGAACAAAACACTGCCTACCGCCTTCTTCATCGTCGACGTGTAAGGTAACTACAATGTGTTGCTATGGCGTGATTGGATTCACGCAAATCATTGAGTTACATCTACCTTGCACCAGCGCCTTATACAGTGGGATGGCGACGAGGTTGAGACAGTACACGCAGACACATCAGCCCATGTTGACTTGGCTGATGCGTCCGTCGATGCCATCCATGACAGGGTAGAGTGCTTGTCAGGGCGCAACCTCTCAGATTATGATTTTGTTAGCGTATCTGAGGAGAGGTTCGTCCCCATCTCTATAAAGCCAACCGGTGTGGCTCGGTTATCTTTAAACTAGGAGCATGAATAGCGCTAGTAATCTTGAGTGGCTAAAGTCTCACGTAGAATAATATCGGTCTTCTCAAGATGGTATTGCTGAAGCCATTGAAGACATTAGAGAAATAGAAAAATTAGGATAAGGCTTCTCATCAGATGATCCGTTGGAACAAGTAGACGTAGGAGATGGTAGTGTTCCAAGGCCGACTTTTGTAAATCAAAATTTAAATGATGATGCGAAGGCCAAAGTAATAATGTTGCTTCAGTCGTATGTTGATTGCTTCGCATGGGAATGCAGCGAGATGCCTGGACTAAGTTAAGAGCTCGTGGAGCATCGGCTCCCCATCAAGCCCAGGTTTAGGCCCTATAAACTGCCGCTGCGCCGCTCCAACTCGACCATTTATGACTGAGTTAAGGAGGAGATTGAACGTCTATTAGTGGCAGGCTTTATTAGGCCATGTAGGTACGCGGAATGGGTTGCTAATATTGTGCATGTTGAAAAGGAGAGTGGCAAGATTCGCATCTGCATCGACTTCAGAGATCTGAACAAGGCCACTCCAAAAGACGAATATCCCATGCCGATAGTCGACATGTCGATCAACGATGACTCGGGGCACAAGGTACTAAGTTTTCTTGATGGCAACGCTAGTTATAATCAAATCTTTATGGCCAAAGAAGATGTTTTTAGGACTGCCTTTCGCTGCCTTGGTTTTGCCGGCTTGTTCGAGTGGGTAGTAATGACCTTTAGTTTAAAGAATGTTGGCGCTACATATCAACATGCTATGAACTTAATCTCTCATGACTTGCTAGGAGTTATGTTAGAAGTCTATATAGATGATGTTGTAGTCAAATCAGATGCTATGAGAAACCATTTGGCCGATTTGAAAGTTGCTTTTGAGAGAATGCGTTAGTATGGCTTAAATGAACCCACTCAAGTGTGCTTTTGGCATGTTGGCGGGAAAATTCTTAGGATTCATGATCCACGAAAGGGGTATCGAGATTGATCCTAAGAGGCTTGCAAAAATCAAAGGATGTTTGGCGCTGGCATGTAAGAAAGACGTGCAGAAGTTGCCGGGCAAGGTTAATTATTTGCGTTGCTTCATATCTAACTTGTCTTGCAAGATCGATGCATTTGTCCCGATACTCCGGCTAAAAAATGAAGTCGACTTCACTTGGGGGGCAAGTCAGAAACGCACCTTTGAGAAAATCAAAGAGTACTTATCGACGCCGCCAGTAGTGAGGGTGCCCAAAGCCGGGATTCCATTTCGGCTTTATATTGCCGCAAAGGAGAAAGTGATTGGAGCCGTGTTTACTCAAGACATTGAGGGAAAAGAGTACATCATCACCTTCTTGAGTCGCCGCTTGCTGGATGCTGAGACAAGGTACATGTTTGTAGAGCGTTTGTGTTTATCGCTTTATTGTGCATGTACCAAATTGCGTCACTATCTTCTCCCTAGCACATGTATTGTCACTTGTCAAACCGATGTCATAAAGTACATGATGCAGAATCTGATTCTAAGTGGTAGAATCTGCAAGTGGGCGTATGCATTGATTGAGTATGATTTGGACTATAAACCATTGAAAGCAATGAAAGGCCAAATCGCCGCTAACTTTATAGTGGATCACCACGTAGATGTCAATTGGAGTGGCAATGTTACTCTAATTGAGTTAGTACCATGGAAACTTTATTTTGATGGTTCGGCTTGCAAAACTGGCTAAGGTGTTGGAGTAGTTCTCACATCACCTAGTGATATGCGCTTTGAAGCCTCGGCCCATTTAGAATTTCCTTCAACTAATAACCAGGCCGAATATGAAGCTTTGTTGCTAGGTCTTGAATTGTTAAACTCCACAGGTGTTAAATATGTTCATGCATATGGTGATTCCCTACTAGTTGTGCAACAAGTGGCTAAACTCACTTAATGCTTTAATAGCTTATTAAATAGCTACTTGGACAAATGTCTAGACATAATCGCTACTTTTGATGACTTTGATATTTCTCATGTGTCTAGAGAAGCCAACTCATTGGCAAAATGATTTGGCTCAGCAAGCATTCAGCTACCAAGTTAAAAGAGGCAGGTTCTATACGCAAGAATGGCCGATGCTCGGGGAAAAAGTGTCATCCGAGAGTAATACTGTCGGTCTGACCGGCCTTATAGGCCCGGTCCGACCACCCATATACATCCAGTCTGACCAGCCATGTTATGCAGGTTAGACTGACCTTTGTCGGTCATCTGGCAACAGTCGGTGAGACCGGGCCAACATGGTCGGTCCGACCGACGGTTGTCAGGGAAATTTGGGGCTTGGGGGGCACGCTCAGTTGTACGATGTAGAGGCCAATTTGGATAGAGAATTGGCAAATCCTCCTGCGAACAGTAAGGATGATTGGAGGGTTCCAATCGTTCAATATTTAAAAGATCCCAGTCAAAGAGTTGATCGGAAAGTTCAGCGATAGCCGTTCAAATTTGTATTGCTCGATGACGTGTTCTACCGCCGAATTATTGATGGAGTGCTTTTGAAGTGCTTGGATGCCGATCAAGCTAGAGTCATTGTGGGTGAAGTCCATGAAGGACTTTGTGGGACTCTCCAATCGACCTCGAAAATGAGTTGGATGCTCAAAAGAGTGGGTTTTTATTGGCCGACTATGACTTAGGATTGTTTCAAATACTATAGAGGGTGTGAAGCTTGTCAAAAGTTTGGTAATATTCAATTAGCATCTGTGTCATTGCTTATTCCTATTATCAAACCATGCCCGGTATGAGGTTGGGGCTTAGACTTCATCGACCAAATTCATCCTCCCTCTTCAAAAGGGCATCAGTTCGTGTTGATGGCGACGAATTACTTCACCAAGTGGACCGAGGCCGTGCCTCTAAAGAACATGATTCACAATGAGGTAATTGTTTCATCTTGAAGCACATTATACATAGATTCAGCATTCCCCAAACTCTCCCTACAGATCACGGTACTTCATTCATTGCTAAAGAAGTGAGAGAATTTGCCGAATACTATGGAATTAAATTGGTAAACTCTTCTCCATACTATGCTCAAGCCAATGGTCAGACCAAGTCTAGTAATAAAACTGTGATTAAGTTAATCAAGAAGAAAATTGAAGAGTTTTCGAAAAGATGGCATAAAGTGCTTTCTGAGGTTTTATGGGCTAGTAGAGTTGCAAAGCATGGTGCTACTAAAGTTAGTCCATATGAGTTGGTATATGGACAAGAGGTCGTTCTACCGGTAGAGGTGGATCTTGGTTCTTTGAGATTTCTTAAGCAAAATGGCTTATCGGTCGATGAAGTTGAAACACTTCTAAAGGATAATTTAGAAGAAGTCACCGATAAGAGGTTGAAGGCTCTAGAGGCAATAGAAAAAGACAAGAGAAGAGTGGCTAGAGCCTACAACAAGAAAGTTAAAGCAAAATTGTTTCAAGTTAGTGACTTGGTTTGGAAGACGATTTTTCCATTAGGAACCAATAACCCAAAATTTTGTAAATGGTCACCAAGTTGGGAAGGTCCTTTTAAGGTAGTCCAAATCGCTCCAGGCAATGCATATGTGTTAGAGTCTATACAAGGAGAGCGATTTCGAAAGGCTTTGAATGGTAAATACTTCAAAAAGTACTTCCCAAGTGTGTGGCAAAACACTTGAAGTGTCGAAAGGCCAATATTGGGAGTATCGCCATTGGCCCATTATGCTTTTAGCTCAAAAAGTTTGCTAAAGGCAGGGGGCATGTGTTTATAGCAAAAAATGGCATTAATGGTCAAAAATTAGGCAAAATACTGAAATTAGTATTTTTGACCGAAAATATGTCAAGTCCTGGAATAGGCCGGTCTAACTGGACATAGTAGGCTGGTCAAATCGGCTATGTAGGCCTAGTCAGACCGGCCTAATGGGTCCGGTCAGACCGACCAATGTTCAAAATTCCTAATTTGAGGAGGTTTCGGGCTATTTTGATTCAGATCTTATCCCAATTTGATTTTGGCCGAATCCTACTTGAGTTTTGCGCCAGGGACCACCAGACCACCCCCCTATAAATATAGGGGCAAGGCCTATTCATGAGGCATCCCCATAGATCAACTCAGAACTCTAGTTTTGAATTGCATTACTTTTCATCTACATTTTGCATTAGTTCTTCCATCTTCATGGGTTTGTGCTGGAAGCCCTCCGTCCGCCGCGTCCGTAATCATGGTATTCTTTGCTGGTTCACTTGAGAATCTCCCGTTAATCCACGTAACGGATTGCTATCTCTTTTTATCGGTTTTATTTGTATACACTTCGCAATTTGGCTTCTTGGACGAATTGTGTTTGATCTTTCACTGTTTTTGGAGAGCAATTGTCTTCATAATCTTCACAAGGGAGTTTGCGGGCAATTGGATTCCATCTACAAGGGTGGTCAAAGCCTAGCAGATTGGATCTGTTACTGCCGGTCTGACCGGCGGTATAGGGCCGGTCTGACCGACTACCTCGTCACGCCATTGTCAGAAATGCCAGATTTGACTGACGAACCTTCGCCGGTCCGACTGGGCCCATTAGCCGTGCCGGAGCCTCTCTGCACTGAAGCCCCGCATGCCGAAGGCCTCTGCCAAAGCCCTCCGCACTCAAGCCCAAAGTCCTGTCCGTCTTCGGTCCGACCGAGGTGCCATCGCTGGTCCGACCGGGTGGTTCCGAACGGTCGCACCGAGGCCCCCTTCGCTTTGCGCCGAGGGTTGCGTTTGAGGTATTTTGCCACTTCGCACCCTCGGTCTGACCGAGGCTATACCTCTGTGTAACACCCCAGAAATTAAAAGGAATAAAATAAAAAGAAAAATTATTCAAATCATTTTTGGATTTATTATTAAAAGGGAAATCACAAAAGAACCCAAATAAAGCCAAACAGGGGGAAATACTCAAAATCTGGACTTGAAAATTTTATGAGATGAACTAGAGGCCAAGTTATAATTTTAGGAATTTTTACAAATTTTTATCAACAGTGATTCAACCCTTAATCAAATAAATGAATTACTGGAATTATTTTAAATCAGAAAAGAATTAAAAAGCTTAACGGGCCGAAACCCTGAAACTCCCTCCAGCAGCCTTTTTAGGCCCAGCCCACCTCTACTCTCTCTCTGACAAGTGGGCCCCGCTTGTCGGCGCTTTTTCCCGCCTCCCTCTCCCGCCCGCACCCGCCTGGCCCCACCGGCCAGCCCCCGCCTCGCCACTGACCTCCCGGACCCATCTGTCGGCCCCCCTTCCTTTTTGATCGATCACTGACAGGTGGAGCCCACCTGTCAGGATCGTCTTCCTCCCGGGAAGGGGATCCCCTTTCCTTCCCCGGCGATCTCCTTCGGATCCCTTGCCGCCGGCCGCCCAAATCCGCCCGATTTCGCCTGGATTCTTCTCGGATCACCTTCCCCGACCGCCCCGACCTCATTCCATCAAAGATCAACGCGTTTTCGTGCTTATGGAAGCCTACCCGAGGAGAATGGCAACCTCGCCGGAGAGGGAAGGAAACCCTCGGTTTCCTTCCGTTTAATCGCCGCCAATGACCCTATTTATACCCCACTGGTCGCCGCCCCCTGCCCACACCGCTGTAGCCCGAGCCTTAGCCCTCCAGAGCGCCTTGGCTATTTTTGCGAGCACCTCCTCTGCTCCAACTCCGGCGAGCCCTCACCGACGACCCCGGCCTCCCCCGCCCTAGCCGCCGCCACCATCGTGATCGCCAGAGCCCTACCTACCTCGGCACCCACTCCGTTGGCCGTGGACGTCGTCGGATCGCCGTGCCGTGCCGGATCGCGTCGCAGCCGTCCGATCGTGATCGGAGGGCTACGATTAAATCCCTCCGGGATTTAATCTAGGCCCTCGGATCTGGTCAAAGGGGTATCGAGGCCTCTCGGCCGTCGATCGCCACTTAAACCCCCCGAACGATCTCAGGCGTCCACGCGTACCCTTTCGCTGCGATATAATCTCAGCCGTCCATTCTCACTTGCGCCTCCCGCCTCGCGTCCGACCGCCAGATCCAGATCCGACGGCTCTGGATCGGCCGGTCCACGCGCATAGTCACGGGTTCACGGTGAGCCTGGTTCACCGTGGACCAGGGACTGTTTTTAGTTTAAATAAAATTCCAGAAAATTGTTGAAACTTCAAAAAATTCATATCTTGCTCATTTTAACTCCAAATTTCACCATTCAAATTTTGTTAGAACCAGAATATTATTCTCTACACATTAATGCCATAAAAACAGTATGTTTCTGTTACCCAAAATATTATTAATAAATAAATGAATAAAAATCCCTTAGGGTTAAAATTTAAAAATACAGAAAATAAATTGGGAAAATTCTAAAATATTAAACTTTACTGTTTTGGACAAAACCTCAAAATATTAAAAATATTACTTCACATAATAAAACCTACAAATGTGTATGTTTAATATTTAGTGAATTTTTATCTGTTTATTGAATGTATTGTTTATTTTCCGTATCGAGAAGACTACGAGTTCGTCGAGGAGCAGGAGTTCTACCCCGAGGTTCCTCCATCCCCATTTGCTGAGCAAGGCAAGTCATCGACCATCTCTGTGGAAACAGTTGATCATCATTGAGCCCATGATTTTAATAAATTATCGCTATAACACATAGGTTAATATTGCATTAGTCAAAGATCAAGCCTTACACTTATATTTATTAGATCCCCGTCCTTGTGTGCAAACCCAAGCCATGCTTATTGAGCCTTAACTCCTTGTCACTCTACAAATACTATATTAGCTAGTGCCCAATGTACCGGCACAACTGCTATAGGTTAAAAAAAATGAGTCGTAGATAGCTGGATTCTGTATAAGTATTTCCCTGTTATTCTCGTCTCTGGACTCTGTTGGAGTTGGCTAGGTTATAAGTATGGTGGGTTCCGGGTGCAAGCTCGGGCACTGGTTTGTCGCACCCGGGGCACTATAAGGACCGGTCTGCGGGATCTGTTGCAAAGCACTTCCGTGCCAACCACAAGTCTAATGGGTAAGTCCTAACTGGAAGTGTGGAACTCTTCGGCTCTATGCACCATAGTGGAGGGGTACAAGGGGCTAGCCTGCGGGCGACTTGTACCAAAGAAGGCTCAAGGGGGGGTATGGTGAGCACTCGACAAGTCGAGACACGATACGAAACCCATAAGAGGGTGTTGTGGAGTCGGAGGGAACCATATGGAAGGTTTTGGCACGAGTTCCCGTGTGATGGGTCATCTCGTTACACTTCGGTGTAGGTGATGAGTGCGTGCCTTGTGGGTACAGTGGTACATCTCTGATCAGAGTAATTTAATCTTTTCGAAAAGCCGAGCCCACGGTCAAGGGCGGGTTGTGTGACTACTCGCAGTTAGTTTACAATTGTGTGAATGTTCGGATTACTCATGGCACGTAAGGACTGTTGAGCGAGGTGGGGTGACTGTACCCCTCGAGTTAGAAGATGATACACATGCACATGTTTACTTTTCTGTACTAATAAATTGCTCTCATTTAAAGCTTTACAATTATGCTGCTTCCGCAAAACTAGCCACTATCTCCCTTGTTATTACCTTGCATTATATTTGCATTCGGTGGCTTGCTGAGTACATCTGTACTCACCCCGTTGACTTACACCATCAGAGCCCGTCTACTACGAGGAGGATGAAGGTCTGGAGTAGCGACCCAGTCAAGGCGAGACTGGAAGGAGGCGTTCATCTAGGACCCTTGTTTTATTAGTTTCTCTTCATCTTTATTCACTTTTGTATTAATGCGGTCTACGAACCGTGAATGATTGCCCGTATTGTACGTGGTCGTGTGATGAACGTCTTGTTTTATTGATATTCTATGGAATTTCAATAAAGTCCTGATTTGATAAATCGGGGCGCGACAAGATGGTATCAGAGCCGACTTGACTGTAGGAAGCCAAACAGACCTGACCCTAGGACTTATATTAAACATATTTTCTTACAAAATGCTTACCTTCTCATCTTCTGAAGTTTTCACAAAAATTTCTCTCTTTTGTAGATGCCGGTCCGTACCATGAGCGGGAACCTTCGTGACGAGGCCGGATTCATTCGCGAGCTACGCATGCTCGTCTCGGATTCGAGCATGAGCCGATGTACCATGGAGTCTTCCCCGACGAGGAAGAAAGCTTTTGCGAGGTCACCGTCGTCGTCCAGCTCCTCGACCCCGACCAGCTCCCACGAGCCCGAGATCGAGCCATCCCCCGAGCTACCGTAGACGTAGTTTTTCGGTTGAGTGTTTTTTTCATTTTGCTTGATTGTATTAGCATTCGTGTCAAAACATAAGGCATGAATAAAGTAATAAACAAATGTAACCGCAAGAACGGCATTTTTTGAATAAAATTTAATAAAAGTATCCACTAAAAAGAATGTTGTCTAAATTTTGGAAACCTCAGGATGTCGAACAACCAAGGCTCCGACGCTCCCCAGAACGGAGGAGAGAACGGCAACTTGCCACAGTGGGGAGCGACCGGGCAAAGGCAAGCCCCAGTCGCCAACCACCCCACACTGACTGAGATGATGGCTACTCAGAACCAGTTGGTTTCTGCCTTATTAAACCAGATGCAACAACAGCAGCAGCAGATGCAAGAGCAGCAGGCTCAGTTTTTCCGCCATCACCAACAGCCCGAGCTGCATCATCACGCCGCCCCAGCTCCCGCGTCCCAGCTCTCGGAGTTCCTCCGAGTTCGTCCACCAACCTTCTCCAGCACCACCAACCCCATGGAGGCTGGGGATTGGTTAAGGACCATTGAGAAGAAGCTAGATCTGCTGACCTGCACTGAGCAGGAGAGGGTGGCCTTCGCCACCCACCAGCTTCATGGTCCCGCCGCGGAGTGGTGGGACAACCACCGTGAGACTCTGCCTGAGGGCCACGCCCCCACTTGGGCAGAATTCTCGGCCGCTTTCCGTGCCGCTCATATCCCAGAAGGCATCATCGCACAGAAGCAGCAGGAGTTTAGGGACCTGCAGCAAGGGAGCAGGTCCGTCACGGAGTATTTACACGAGTTCAATCGGCTGGCTCGTTACGCGCCTGAAGAAGTCCGTACTGACGCAGCCAGGCAGTCTAAGTTTCTTCGAGGTCTTAAGGATGAGTTGTCCCTTCAACTCGTTTCCGGAGATTATGCCGACTTCCAAAAGTTGGTTAATAAGGCTATTATTCAGGAGACTCAGCAAAATAAGGTCGACCTGAAGAGGAAAAGAATGATTGCTTTCAGGCAGAACCAAGGCATGGCGCAGAGGCCTCGTTTCACCCCTCCTCCTCCGACGCCACAATACCACCCCCGCCCAGTGCATCGTCCGGCACCACCTGCCGCCAACACCGGAACCGGACAACCTCGCCCTGCTCCTGCCGCGCCAGCTGCACCACCCGCCCCGGCAAAGAAGGCAGAGATTCTGCGCGACAAGCACGGCAAGCCCGTGGTTTGTTTTAACTGCCGCCAGGAGGGGCATTTCGCCTATCAGTGCCCCCATCCCAAGCGCGCACAGGGAGTCACGACGAACCCCGCCATCCGTGCCCGCGTCAACCATGTCACTGCCGAGGAAGCCCAGGCTGCGCCCGAGATCGTGATGGGTAAGTTCTTGGTACATTCAGCACTTGCAGTGGTTTTATTTGACACTGGAGCTACGCACTCCTTCATATCAACTGATTTTGTGGAAAAGAACAATCTAAACACCGAAGATCTACCCAGAGCCGTACAAATAGTCACTCCAGGAAAACAAACCCTAGCCCTAACATATAGCCCAAAGGTATGGATAGATATCCACGGCACCATATTCTGGGCCGACCCCATCCTAATAGAATGCCAAGGCCTAGATCTCATTCTAGGAATGGATTGGTTAAATAAATACCAAGGAGTGATAGAATGTGCCCAAAGAAAAGTGACTGTGACCAGCGAAGAAGGTATTGCCATCACATTTCAGATGCCAAGATTGAAGATCAGAAGACCAAGACTACATCAGATTACCTTGGAAGAGATACCAGTAGTCAGTGAATACCCGGACGTATTCCCAGAGGATCTACCAGGGATGCCACCCAAGAGGGACATCGAGTTCAGGATTGACTTGGTGCCAGGAACCACCCCTATCTACAAGCGACCATACCGGATGGCCGCCAACGAATTAGCTGAGATGAAGCAACAGTTGGAGGATCTTGAGAAGAAAGGTTATATCAGACCAAGTACGTCGCCATGGGGTGCTCCCGTCATCTTCGTCGAGAAGAAAGAAGACAAGGCAAAGCGTATGTGTGTGGATTATCGCGCCTTGAATGAGGTAACCATCAAGAATAAGTACCCGTTGCCTCGGATCGACGATCTCTTCGACCAGCTTAAGGGAGCTACGGTATTCTCAAAGATCGACCTGCGGTCTGGTTACCATCAGTTAAGAATTCGAGAAGAAGATATACCCAAGACGGCCTTCACTACCCGTTATGGATTATATGAGTGCACGGTTATGTCCTTTGGATTGACCAACGCCCCTGCATTTTTCATGAATATGATGAATAAAGTGTTCATGGAATATTTGGACAAGTTCATCGTGGTCTTCATAGACGACATCCTCATTTATTCCAAGGACCAGAAGGAGCACGAGACTCACCTCCGGTTAACCTTAGGAAAGTTAAGGGAACACCAACTGTATGCCAAGTACAGCAAATGCAAGTTTTGGACGGCAGAAGTAAAGTTCCTTGGACACATCATCTCTGCGCAAGGAATCGCAGTAGACCCTGCCACCGTAGAAGCAGTTACGGATTGGTTGCCACCCACGAACGTATCTGAGATACGGAGTTTTCTGGGATTGGCCGGATATTATCGGAGATTTATTGAGAATTTTTCCAAGATAGCCAAGCCTATGACCAAGTTATTGCAGAAAGGAGAGAAGTTTGAATGGACTCCTGAATGCGAGGAAAGTTTCCGCACCCTCAAGACTCGTTTGGTGTCTGCACCTATACTGACCCTACCGGATATCCGCAAGGACTTCCATGTCTATTGCGACGCATCTCGCCAAGGATTGGGATGTGTTCTTATGCAGGATGGGAAGGTTATCTCTTATGCCTCCCGTCAATTGAGACCTCATGAGTTGAATTATCCGACCCATGATTTGGAATTAGCCGCCGTAGTGCACGCCCTTAAGATTTGGAGGCACTATTTGGTTGGGAATCGTTGTGAGATCTTTACGGATCACAAGAGCTTGAAGTATATCTTCACACAGCCAGATCTGAACTTGAGGCAAAGACGATGGCTGGAATTGATTAAAGACTATGACTTAGGTATTCACTACCACCCCGGAAAAGCTAATGTGGTAGCTGATGCCTTGAGTCGCAAAGGATATTGCACGGCCATGATGATTCAAGAACACGCACCCTTGTTATGTAAGGAGATGGAAAACTTAAATCTCGGATTGACCACCAGAGCATATCTAGCCACCTTGGAGACCCAACCTGTCTTGTTTGAGCAGATTCGTGAAGCTCAATCAGAGGACCCGGATATAGCAGCCATTAAGAAGAACATGAGACAAGGAAAAGCCCCCGGATTTTCCGAGGACGAGAATGGCACCATATGGTTTGGAACTCGGATATGTGTGCCGGACAAACCTGAAATAAAGACTCTTATCCTAAGAGAAGCCCATGATACATTGTACTCTATTCATCCCGGCAGTACCAAGATGTACCAGGATCTGAAGGAACGCTACTGGTGGGTTAGCATGAAGAGAGAGATTGCCCAGTTTGTCGCCGAGTGTGACACCTGCAGAAGAGTAAAAGCTGAACATCAGAGACCTGCAGGATTGTTACAGCCACTTAAAGTACCGGAATGGAAGTGGGAAGAGATCGGTATGGATTTTATCACCGGATTACCAAAGACCCAACTGGGGTATGATTCTATTTGGGTGATCATTGATCGGCTTACAAAGGTAGCTCATTTCATAGCCGTTAAGACGACCTTTAGTGGCCCCAAGCTAGCAGAACTATACATGGCCCGGATAGTATGCCTTCATGGAGTGCCCAAGAAGATAGTATCTGACCGAGGAAGTCAGTTTACCTCTCGCTTTTGGAGGAACCTCCAAGAGGAGATGGGCACGAGATTAAATTTCAGTACCGCCTACCATCCTCAGACAGATGGGCAAACAGAAAGGGTAAATCAGATACTAGAGGATATGCTTCGAGCATGTGTTTTGGATTTTGGAGCCACTTGGGACAAGAGCTTGCCATATGCAGAATTTTCATACAACAATAGCTACCAAGCCAGTCTTCAGATGTCTCCTTTTGAGGCCCTATATGGACGTAAGTGCAGAACGCCACTACTTTGGGACCAAACGGGTGAATCCCAAGTATTCGGAACCGACATTCTTCGTGAAGCTGAAGAGAAGGTACGGATCATCAGAAACCGACTCAAGACAGCCCAATCGCGACAAAAGAGCTACGCCGACAATCGCCGTCGAGACCTAGCCTTTGAAGAAGGAGATCATGTCTACCTTCGGGTTACACCTCTTCGTGGGACTCAACGGTTTAACATGAGAGGAAAGTTGGCCCCTCGATATGTTGGACCATTTCCCGTTGTCCGACGCCAAGGCGAAGTGGCTTATCAGTTGGAATTACCGCCCTCGTTGGCTGGAGTGCATGACATGTTTCATGTGTCTCAACTCAAGAAGTGTCTCCGCGTCCCCACAGAGCAAGTGGATCTCCAGCAGTTGGATGTCCAAGAAGATCTGACCTATGTGGAAAAACCGGTCAAGATATTGGAAGTCAAAGAAAGAACCACCAGGAGTCGAGTAATCCGCTTCTGCAAAGTACAGTGGAGCAATCATCCAGTAGAAGAAGCTACATGGGAAAAAGAAGATGAACTCAAGGCACAGCATCCCGAGCTATTCGAGGATTGAGCCGAATCTCGAGGACGAGATTCTCTGTAAGGGGGATAGGATTGTAACACCCCAGAAATTAAAAGGAATAAAATAAAAAGAAAAATTATTCAAATCATTTTTGGATTTATTATTAAAAGGGAAATCACAAAAGAACCCAAATAAAGCCAAACAGGGGGAAATACTCAAAATCTGGACTTGAAAATTTTATGAGATGAACTAGAGGCCAAGTTATAATTTTAGGAATTTTTACAAATTTTTATCAACAGTGATTCAACCCTTAATCAAATAAATGAATTACTGGAATTATTTTAAATCAGAAAAGAATTAAAAAGCTTAACGGGCCGAAACCCTGAAACTCCCTCCAGCAGCCTTTTTAGGCCCAGCCCACCTCTACTCTCTCTCTGACAAGTGGGCCCCGCTTGTCGGCGCTTTTTCCCGCCTCCCTCTCCCGCCCGCACCCGCCTGGCCCCACCGGCCAGCCCCCGCCTCGCCACTGACCTCCCGGACCCATCTGTCGGCCCCCCTTCCTTTTTGATCGATCACTGACAGGTGGAGCCCACCTGTCAGGATCGTCTTCCTCCCGGGAAGGGGATCCCCTTTCCTTCCCCGGCGATCTCCTTCGGATCCCTTGCCGCCGGCCGCCCAAATCCGCCCGATTTCGCCTGGATTCTTCTCGGATCACCTTCCCCGACCGCCCCGACCTCATTCCATCAAGATCAACGCGTTTTCGTGCTTATGGAAGCCTACCCGAGGAGAATGGCAACCTCGCCGGAGAGGGAAGGAAACCCTCGGTTTCCTTCCGTTTAATCGCCGCCAATGACCCTATTTATACCCCACTGGTCGCCGCCCCCTGCCCACACCGCTGTAGCCCGAGCCTTAGCCCTCCAGAGCGCCTTGGCTATTTTTGCGAGCACCTCCTCTGCTCCAACTCCGGCGAGCCCTCACCGACGACCCCGGCCTCCCCCGCCCTAGCCGCCGCCACCATCGTGATCGCCAGAGCCCTACCTACCTCGGCACCCACTCCGTTGGCCGTGGACGTCGTCGGATCGCCGTGCCGTGCCGGATCGCGTCGCAGCCGTCCGATCGTGATCGGAGGGCTACGATTAAATCCCTCCGGGATTTAATCTAGGCCCTCGGATCTGGTCAAAGGGGTATCGAGGCCTCTCGGCCGTCGATCGCCACTTAAACCCCCCGAACGATCTCAGGCGTCCACGCGTACCCTTTCGCTGCGATATAATCTCAGCCGTCCATTCTCACTTGCGCCTCCCGCCTCGCGTCCGACCGCCAGATCCAGATCCGACGGCTCTGGATCGGCCGGTCCACGCGCATAGTCACGGGTTCACGGTGAGCCTGGTTCACCGTGGACCAGGGACTGTTTTTAGTTTAAATAAAATTCCAGAAAATTGTTGAAACTTCAAAAAATTCATATCTTGCTCATTTTAACTCCAAATTTCACCATTCAAATTTTGTTAGAACCAGAATATTATTCTCTACACATTAATGCCATAAAAACAGTATGTTTCTGTTACCCAAAATATTATTAATAAATAAATGAATAAAAATCCCTTAGGGTTAAAATTTAAAAATACAGAAAATAAATTGGGAAAATTCTAAAATATTAAACTTTACTGTTTTGGACAAAACCTCAAAATATTAAAAATATTACTTCACATAATAAAACCTACAAATGTGTATGTTTAATATTTAGTGAATTTTTATCTGTTTATTGAATGTATTGTTTATTTTCCGTATCGAGAAGACTACGAGTTCGTCGAGGAGCAGGAGTTCTACCCCGAGGTTCCTCCATCCCCATTTGCTGAGCAAGGCAAGTCATCGACCATCTCTGTGGAAACAGTTGATCATCATTGAGCCCATGATTTTAATAAATTATCGCTATAACACATAGGTTAATATTGCATTAGTCAAAGATCAAGCCTTACACTTATATTTATTAGATCCCCGTCCTTGTGTGCAAACCCAAGCCATGCTTATTGAGCCTTAACTCCTTGTCACTCTACAAATACTATATTAGCTAGTGCCCAATGTACCGGCACAACTGCTATAGGTTAAAAAAAATGAGTCGTAGATAGCTGGATTCTGTATAAGTATTTCCCTGTTATTCTCGTCTCTGGACTCTGTTGGAGTTGGCTAGGTTATAAGTATGGTGGGTTCCGGGTGCAAGCTCGGGCACTGGTTTGTCGCACCCGGGGCACTATAAGGACCGGTCTGCGGGATCTGTTGCAAAGCACTTCCGTGCCAACCACAAGTCTAATGGGTAAGTCCTAACTGGAAGTGTGGAACTCTTCGGCTCTATGCACCATAGTGGAGGGGTACAAGGGGCTAGCCTGCGGGCGACTTGTACCAAAGAAGGCTCAAGGGGGGGTATGGTGAGCACTCGACAAGTCGAGACACGATACGAAACCCATAAGAGGGTGTTGTGGAGTCGAAGGGAACCATATGGAAGGTTTTGGCACGAGTTCCCGTGTGATGGGTCATCTCGTTACACTTCGGTGTAGGTGATGAGTGCGTGCCTTGTGGGTACAGTGGTACATCTCTGATCAGAGTAATTTAATCTTTTCGAAAAGCCGAGCCCACGGTCAAGGGCGGGTTGTGTGACTACTCGCAGTTAGTTTACAATTGTGTGAATGTTCGGATTACTCATGGCACGTAAGGACTGTTGAGCGAGGTGGGGTGACTGTACCCCTCGAGTTAGAAGATGATACACATGCACATGTTTACTTTTCTGTACTAATAAATTGCTCTCATTTAAAGCTTTACAATTATGCTGCTTCCGCAAAACTAGCCACTATCTCCCTTGTTATTACCTTGCATTATATTTGCATTCGGTGGCTTGCTGAGTACATCTGTACTCACCCCGTTGACTTACACCATCAGAGCCCGTCTACTACGAGGAGGATGAAGGTCTGGAGTAGCGACCCAGTCAAGGCGAGACTGGAAGGAGGCGTTCATCTAGGACCCTTGTTTTATTAGTTTCTCTTCATCTTTATTCACTTTTGTATTAATGCGGTCTACGAACCGTGAATGATTGCCCGTATTGTACGTGGTCGTGTGATGAACGTCTTGTTTTATTGATATTCTATGGAATTTCAATAAAGTCCTGATTTGATAAATCGGGGCGCGACACTCTGGTCCGACCGAGCTAATAGGTCGAAGGTACCTTCGAGACCCTTCGGGCCAATTTGCTGCCGTAGTCCAGAATTGGCTCCGAATAGGCTGATTTCAAGTATCTATATTTTTTTGTCTACCTTACTTTATTACTAACACTTTCAGCAAATTGGATTTAAATTGCTAATTATTTATATGATTGCCTGGCGACTCCACCATCCCTTATCACTACTAAGGGTAGTCGGAATGTGATGTCGGTATCCTCGCGGTACTTTTGGACGTCGAACTGACCCAAGTGTGGGGGCGCATTTTAGCGTCAACAGTAGTATCAACACTTCCGATTAATTATTTGGTCTCGATACAGAGAGCAAATGTTGCTTTGGAAGTTCCGATATGTTATCGGATGTTTCGACAAGCCAAAAGTTCTGATTCAGAATCGGGGATTTTTTTACTGATCGGAAGTTCTGATATGGTATCGGACGTTCCGAGGTGGGCGATAACAGATTGGATCTATTGCGTGTCGTACTATATCGGGAAACCTAAAATACCCTGTCAGAAGTTCCGATCCTGGATCGAAAGTTCCAACATAGGAAAACAGATTGGATCTGTTACAACTTTGAGGGTTTCGAGATAGGCACGACTAGGGGCTATCAGCCTATAAAAGGTGAGGAGGAGTACGTCTTGGAACAAGAAATAAGCCTAGATTAGACCTAGCCACCAAAGACTCCTCTACTTCCTTTCTTGATCTCAATCATTGAGATCGAGGATCCTTGTCTCTCATGTGCATTGCTAGCACACTACCGTGGGAGGTTCTCCATCCCTGTACGTGTGGACTCCGTGGAGGCGTTGCTCTAATAGTGACACTCATGGACATCTACATGCGAACGACTACATCGTCTTCATCGACCGGATTGGCGAAGGACGGCAAGGACGAAGCAAGGATAGGCTTGACGCACTACTCCAACATCTTCTTCCACTGCACCTAGCGCGTCTCGTGCTATAAGGTACCGATCCATGATCTCGACATGCATGAGTCTTGGGCTTAGGTCATAAATTTTGAATTTGTCAGCTAGCATAGCTCCCATATTCCCCAATAGTGGTATCAGAGCCTATGTGCGTAGTGTTTGATCTAGATTCCTCATGTATGGAGACACATGGTGATGGGGGGGATTGGATGGCCCGATCATTCGGTGAGTTGATAGAGATAAGATAACTTCGATTGGATGGAGACGATGTTGATGAACCGACTACAACCGTACGAGACGTTCGTGTTGCGCCTTAGCGATTGATACACCAACTCCAAGGTTTGTTGATCTTATCGGTGATCAACCTTGTTCCTGCAAGAAATCGAAGAACGAGCAAGAACAAGATAAAGGAGCAACTAGTATTGTTGGATGTGAAAGACGCACAGGGATAGTTGTGGTTTTGAAACATGAAATCGGCGATCTAACCGATCACGGGTTTACACGGACAAGTAGCATTGGCTAAACTTTTATCTAATCAAAACCCCAAATTATAACTGAAGTCTCTAGGGGTATTTATAGCCCTGGGGACGTCCCCAAAGTTTGGAAACTTCTTACATATGGAAACCACTAATTATTTCCAAAACAGAATTACTAGAAAAAGGAAACTTAGATTCTTAAGTATTGGCTGTGATTATTTCCGTGGAATAAATATATTATCTTCCATGTAGACATCCTCAGCTTTCCAAAAAGTCCAAGATCATTCAAATCAGAGCTGCCATGTAAAAGTTGTGCACATTTGAATTTGTTGTTGTCCATGCAGTCCGAATCTGTGTCGAAAATGGCTAGAAGTTAATCTCCACTTTCTCTTGGCACATAAATAACATCCCAAAATTGTATATTATGTTTTCATGGCCTTTAATTGGTTCCCAATCAACTTCCATGATGTTCCATGCCCTTTGTGCGCTCTCAACGTGTCGCTTGATCCATGTTATAATTTCTGTAATTGAAATTAAAAGTAGCTCATGGTGTAGCATCCATGGTTCAAATAAATAAAATTTAAATCTAACGTAGAAAGCACACACCTTAGTTTGTTTGCTCACAATCATGGTCATATCCGAGCTAGTGATGTCCTCATCATTCTCTCCTTATTGGCTACAAACCTTCCTCGGTTTGTTCTTGTATTCGCACTCATTGTAGCTCCTAGCAAAATAGATATCATTGTGCAATATCACTTGTCCTTTTTTACACTGTGAGTAGAAGGAAACCAACTCACGTTGACATTCAGTTTCGCATGTGTCGGTGAAGAATCATCCTTGATGAAAGGAGACAAAAATGTGAGGTTGTTGAACATCTTAACATGCTCTCCTTCTTGAAAACAAACATGTGTATTTAAATCAAAACAAGAGACTCTCGAGGCAGTAGGATTAATTAACATGACTTGCTCGAGGTAATTATTTTCAGGATTTACATGCAATTTCAAATCTGAACATATGTAAACTCTATGCAAAAAGTATATGTCTTGCTTATGGTATGTGCCAAATATATGAAAAATAACATTGGCACGACATGGCAAATTAAACCTTGCAAATAATTTTTATTTTAAACAAGTGAGCTCACAAAGATCCATAATTTCAATATATCCCCATGTATTTAAAGATGATAACAATTTAATTTCTTCATTCTCATTAGTAATGTGGAAAACTTGTTTAATATCAGCGCTTGAGGAATTAACAATAGAAACAACACGTTCTTCCACTAGTTGTGGCAGGTATATAAGTGAAGCATTAACACACAACTCTTCTTTGTCATGAGGAATTTCAAGCAAATCATCTGTTAACAAAGAAATTTCAGAAAAAGATTCCACTAATGGTTGCTCTATAACAGCATGAATATCTGATGATTGTGTTTGATGAGGAGCACACTCACCTCGATTAATTTCAGCACATATATTACCTTACAAAACCTTCTCTGATGATGTAAGTGCATACTTGCTCTCTTTTTCCTGTTCAAAATTAGTAGAACTAGAAGGCAAACTGATTGGCGTCTCCTCTAAATCAATAGCAATCTGAATTTCAGCTCGACATGCAAGTTCAAACAATTGAGAGAGAGAATTATATGTTTCATGAAGAAGCATTTCCTGAATTTCCTTGTTAAGCCCACGTAAAAACCTTTGTTCTATAGCTTCTTCACATTCATCTATAGCACAACGTAATAAACAAGCATGCATATCATGATAGTATGAGGCAACACTTCAGCTATCTTGTTTTAAACATTGTAGTTTCTTTAATAGAATATCGGCATAATATGGAGGGACAAAAGCATCTCTCAAATATTTCTTTAAGTCTTTCCAAGATTGAGGTATTTTATCATGTCTACAAAGATGTTTCCAATGAGATGCAGCATCTTTAACTAACACTTTAGAGGTAGCCATAACCTTTTCTCTTTCAGATAAGTTATACTTTTTAAATTCATTATCTACAGCTAGTTCCCATTGAATATATGCACGAGGATCATAATTTCCTTCAAAATAAGGTATTGTACATTTGAACCTAGCTAGAATTTCATCACATACCTCATATTTATCGTGTTGATCTCTCATGTGTCGATGAAGATGTCGATATTGAGCTTCACTATATCCTATCTCCTTGTGTATCCCTGTCATGATTAGTAGTAGACAAGAAACATACAAATAATATGTATGCTCCTATTAACTATAAGATTGTGAAGGCACAAAGTCACACTCGCTCAATCCTGTATCAAGCTGTTACAAGTTCTTACCAATGCAAGCATTAAGGTGTTGTACACTGACTTAACCACAAACACCATGGAGATTAGATGTATCGATGCTTTGGAAAACACTTGGTTGTACAAGTTGTAGTCAAATCTGTGGAGCTCTAGGTAGGCTGAAAAATGTAGCAAGGAAAACTAGAACCACATTAGCATAAGCAAATTGAGTAATTGTTCAACGTCGGTATTGTGCTGATCCTAGGCTTGAACGTACTAGAGACGCGAGCCTAGACACAAATGATACCACCAAACTGACAAAGGTAGAACTAGCTTTCCTCCTCTTTTGTCACAAGTTTTCTTTCTTCACTTTTTTCTATTTTATCTTTTTTTGGTGCAGCTTTTTTTCTTCTTTTTTTGAGCACCTTTCTGCCTTTTTTCCTTTTTTCTCTCCTTTTTTAAAGAACAACAAAGGACAAGGTGACTCGTAGTACATGACTCCCGAACATTGTATGTTCCAAAACAGAAAGCAAACGACCGAATATGAAGATGACTCTAAAAGGAAAAATAAAGATCCTATTGTAAGCTTTCCAAAAAGTATTAAAACTCTCCAATCTGAGTTTGCATGTGCGATATATGACAGTTTTAGTAACACCTGCACAACCTGCCCGAATTCTACCCGAATTCCAGAATAACAAACCGACTAAATAGACCAAAACACGGTGGTAAAAACGTGACAAGAACTCGAAACTCTAAACGAACTAAATGCTAAGACCAGCAACTTCAACCGATGATGCAACCAAAAACTCAAAATGCCGATACTAAGCAGAACTAGTAATAGGCTCAAAGAGGCTTGGATCTCAGGTAATTTTTTTTGTGTGGCTTTTTCTAGACTGTAGGAAAAAAATAAAAACTCACCGAGCGACGAAAGCTCTGATACCACTTGATGGAGACACTTGAGTGGCCCGATCTTTCGGTAAGTTGATAGAGATAAGATAACTTCGATTGGATGGAGACGACGTTGACGACCTGACTACAACCGTACGAGACGTTCGTGTTGCGCCTTAGCGATCGATACACCAACTCCAAGGTTTGTTGATCTTATCGGTGATCAACCTTGTTCCTGCAAGCAATCGAAGAACGAGCAAGAACAAAATAAAGGAGCAACTAGTATTGCTGGAAGTGAAAGACGCACAGGGATAGTTGGGGTTCTGAAACGTGAAACCAGCGATCTAACCGATCACGGGTTTACACGGACAAGTAGCATTAGGCTAAACTTTTATCTAATCAAAACCCCGAATTACAACTGAAGTCTCTAGGGGTATTTATAGCCCTAGGGACGTCCCCAAAGTTTGGAAACTTATTACATATGGAAACCACTAATTATTTCCAAAACAGAATTACTAGAAAAAGGAAACTTATATTCTTAAGTATTGGCTGTGATTCTTTCGGTGGAATAAATATATTATCTTCCATGTAGACATCCTCAGCTTTCCAAAAAGTCCAAGATCATCTAAATTGGAGCTGCCATGTAAAAGTTGTGCTGGTTTGAATTTGTTGTTGTCCATGCAGTCCGAGTTCATGTCGAAAATGAGTAGAAGTTAATCTACACTTTCTCTTGGCACATAAATAACGTCCCAAAATTGTATATTATGTTTTCATGGCCTTTACTTGGTCCCCAATCAACTTCCATGATGTTCCATTCCCTTTGTGCGCTCTCAACGTGTCGCTTGATCCATGTGAGAATTTCTGTAATTGAAATTAAAAGTACCTCATGGTGTAGCATCCATGGTTCAAATAAATAAAATTTAAATCTAACGTAGAAAGCATGCACCTTAGTTTGTTTTCTCACAATCATGGTCATATCTGAGCTAGTGATGTCCTCATCACATGGGTGAAAAATAGATTAGATATGTTTCTGTCCGTGGCAAATCGGAAGTTCCGATAGTGATCGGAAGTTCCAATATCGAATAATGATTCAATACAGAAATCAATTGTTTGCTGTGTGGGATTTCGATATTGATCGGAAGTTCCAGGGATCGGATGTTCCAACCCGCGCGAATTTGAAAAACCGAGCCTGTTGACCCGAGTTTTTCAGATCCAAAATCCAGTCACTTGTAGATTGCTCGCCTAACTTTTTTTTGCAGAGAATGACGTGACCGGCATGGCCTTAGATAAATGTGATGTATGAGATGTATGCAATGAATGTAAATTAAAAATGGCTTGTGTGTCATGGTTATTTATAGCCCAAGGTTGATGTAAAATTTATTACAACTTGCATGTCGTTTCTGTGGTGCTTCAGCCCATGTAATTAGTATAGGCTATGCGAGATAGACTAGTACCCTTCATGGAGGTCGGGAGAACGCACTCAATGATGGGAGCCATGGAGATGGATATCGCCATGTGAAGAAGGCCATGCTATGTCATATTTAATATGATTGCCTATGATGTTTTCTTATGTTCCTGTTATTCTATTCTTGCATGTTTCGTATGCGCTAGTGACGTTAATGTGCTAAAATAGTTTTCCCTCAGAAAATTAAGTGTTGATGCTCTTCCCAATAGCTGCACCCACCAAGGTTCGTGCTCATTGATATTGGGTCTGCCAAAGCAGCGTGCTATCTTTTATCTCGACCAGTTGGGATGGAAGTCGGACTTCTGCACGCATAGTATTGGTTCACTTGACAAGGCTATCAAAACAGTTTTGGGCCTTGGAGCATTGGAGTTGGGGTCGAGCATTCGATGCTTCTGCAATGACAAGAGTCACATACGATGTGATTAGTAAGGAGTTGCTTACCTATGTCAACTAGCTTCTAGTAGTGATGCCAAAGCTCACTAGGAGAAAGTGTGACCATGGATCTTGTGCCACTATTAGTCATTATAGGGAATGTGACTTGGTTTAAAATAGTGGAACATCTTTTATTGGATAGAAGATAAACATTGCATAGTGCAAAATCTTGCATTTAATCTTTTGTAGATCATGGCACCTACTACTTGTACTGTTAAGAGCACTCCAATTTTTAATTTGCGATCTATTCTTGAACGTGGCAAATTATCTAGAACAAACTTTATGGATTGGTATCGAAATTTGAGAATTGCTCTCAAACAAGAGAAAAAGGATTATGTTACGGAGGAACCTCATCCTGATGAACCAGGAGAGGATGCTTCTGCAATAGACAACCGTGCTTATGAGAAGCATGCTAGTGATTCCGTGGATGTCAGTTGTCTGATGCTTGCTTGCATGTCCTCTAAGTTTCAAAAACAATACGAGGAACGCGATGCTTACAATATGATTGTAGGTCTAAAGGGCATGTTTTAGAACCAGGCAAGGGCATAAAGATACAATGTGTCTAAATGCTTGTTTGGTAGCAGACTGTTCGAAGGGATCCCAGTCAACCTCATGTGATCAATATGATTGGTTGCGTGGAGACTCTAGAGAGATTGGGCACTCTAGTGGATCCATACCTAGCTATTGATGTCATTCTCCAGTCGCTCCCACTGAGCTTTGAGTTGTTTATCATGAATTATAATATGGTTGGACTAGAGAAGACACTAGTTGAGTTGCATGGGATGCTAAAAACGGCTGAGGAGAGTATTAGGAAGTCTCCTAATCAAGTGATGTTGGTTCAGAAGGAGGGCAAAAAGAGAGGAGGAAAAAGGCTAAGACTATAGATTTGATCTCTAGTATGAAGTCTTAACCGACTAGAAAGTCCAGGTCTGGTCCTGCCAACTCTTATGTGTGCCACCATTGCCACAAGCCTGGGCATTGGAAGCACAATTGCATGGTGTACCTGTAAGAGCAGAAGAACAAGAAGGGAAGTGGGACTTCCGCTTTAGGTATTAATGTCATTGAAATTAATCTTGCTACTCGTCCAAATGATTCATCGGTATTTGATACCGGATCGATGATTCATACTTGCAAATCATTGCAGGGGCTGAGTAGAGTAAGAAAGTGTGAAAGTGGTGAGCTAGATATCCACGTCGAGAATGGTGCAAAGGTTGCAGCGTTGGCTGCCGACGATTATTCACTATCGCTACCGTCAGGACTAGATTTGGAGTTAAATAATTGTTATTTCATTCCCACCTTAGGTAGAAACATTATCTCTTCTTCATGTTTAGAAAAGGATGGTTTTGAATTCATAATAAAGAACAAGAGTTGTTCAATATTTTCGAATGGCATGCTCTATGGTGTTTGTCTATTAGTGAATGGATTGTATATTCTGAGTTTTGATGATGCACACATTTATAACATTAGTACTAAGAAACAATGACTCAATGATTTGAAGCGCGTGCAGAAGCTCCATAGTGATGGACTTTTGGAGTCATTTGATTTTAAATCATATGACACATGCGAGTCTTGCTTACTTGGCAAAATGACAAAGACGCCTTTCACTGGACAGAGTGAGATGGCGAGTGAGATATTGGCCATAGTACATACTGATGTGTGTGGACCAATGAGTCACATGGCTAGGAAGGGCTTTCAGTACTTTATTACTTTTACTGATGACTTTAGTAGATATGGCTATGTCTACTTGATGAGGCATAAGTGGGAATATTTAGAAAAGTTCAAGGAGTTCCAGAATGAAGTCTAAAATCATACGGTCAAGATAATTAAATTTCTACGATCTGGTCGTGGGGGTGAATATTTGAGCCATGAGTTTAGTGATCATCTGAAGTAGTGTGGAATTGTTCCACAGCTGACACCACCCGGCACGCCCTAATGGAATTGGGTGTCCTAGCGGAGAAACCGCACTTTGTTGGACATGGTGTAGTCCATGATGAGTCACACTGATCTTCCATTGTCCTTTTGGGGTCACGCTCTAGAAACAGCAGCTTGCACGATTAATAGAGTTCCATCTAAGTCAATACAGAAGACGCCATATGGGATGTGGTATGGGAGGCATCCCACTTTGTCTTTTCTAAATATTTGGGGATGTAAGGCGTATGTCAAACGTATGACGTCTCACAAGCTCAGTCCTAAGTCTGACAAGTGCTTCTTTGTGGGGTATCCTAGGGAAACGAAAGGATACTATTTCTATAATAAAGAAGAGGGCAAAGTGTTTGTTGCTCGCAATGGCATATTTTTTCAGAAAGAGTTTCTCTCAAAAGAGGTTAGTGGGAGTATTGTGCATCTCGAAGAGGTTCGAGAGCAATTGGAAAGTGTTCTAGTTCCCACTGAACCAGAACAGGAGGTGTAAGCTGTTGCAGATCCTGTTGTAGATGTGCCAGCCCCACGAAGGTCTGGGAGAGTAGTCCATGCGCTAGAGAGATACATTTTCTTGACCACTGGGCATCACAACGTGTTGTTGTTGGACAACGACAAACCCAAGACATCTGTGGAAGCAGTGATGGGACCATACTCTTAGAAATGGCTTGGAGCCATTGGATATGAGTTGGATTCCATGCGAGTTAACCAAGTTTCGAACTTGGTTGATCCACCTGATGGTGTAAAGACTATTGAGTGTAAATGGATCTTTAAGAAAAAGATAGACGTTGATGGAAATGTTCACATCTATAAGGCACGATTGGTGGCTTAAGGTTTCAGACAGATTCAAGGTGTTGATTATGATGAAACATTTTCGCCCATCGCCATGCTTAGGTCTATTCGGATCATCCTAGCTATTGCCGCATTTTATGATTATGAGATATGGCAAATGGATGTCAAGATGGTTTTCCTAAATGGAAACCTAAGTGAGGATGTGTACATGGCACAACCAGAAGGACTTGACGGTCCAGGGAATGCTGGTAAAGTTTGTAAGTTGCTAAAGTCTATTTATGGATTGAAGCAAGCTTCTCGGAGTTGGAATTTTCGTTTTGATGACGTAGTCAAAGGGTTTGCATTGGCTTCATCAAGAATGAAGAAGAGCCTTGTGTTTACAAGAAGGCTAGTGGGAGCTCGCTCGTATTTCTGGTTTTATGTGTGGATGACATATTATTGATCGGAGATGACATTCCTCTCTTGAATGCTATCAATACTTCATTAAAAAACAGTTTTTCGATGAAAGATCTTGGAGAGGCAGCATACATTTTGGGCATTAAGAACTATAGAGATAGATCAAAGCGGCTAATTGGATTAAGCCAGAGTATGTACATTGACAATGTTTTGAAACGGTTCAAAATGTAGAATTCTAAGAAGGGTTTTCTACGAATGTCACATGGTATTTCTCTTAGTAAGACTCAGTGTGTTGTGACACCTAATGAGCTAGAGAAGATGAGTGCGATCCCGTATGCCTCTGCAATTAGATACATCATGTATGCCATGCTATGTACACACACAGATGTGTCATATGCTCTAAGTGTTACGAGCATGTACCAATCAAACCTGGGTGAAAGTCACTGGGCTATAGTAAAGAGTATCCTCAAGTACTTGAGAAGGACTAAGAAAATGTTCCTAGTATACGGTGGTGAAGGGGAGCTCGTTGTAAGTGGTTACACGTTTGCTATCTTTCATACCGACAAAGACGATTCTCGATCGCAATATGGCTTTGCGTTCTGCCTCAATGGGGACGCAATGAGTTGGAAGAGTTCCATGCAAGAGACGGTGGCCGATTCTACAATAGAAGCTGAGTATATCGCCGCTTCAGAAGCTGCGAAGAAGGCCATTTGGACTAGAAAGTCTATTTTTGAGCTGGGTGTTGTTCCTAGTGCGTCCAGAAGTTTTTTCCTAGTGGTGACATTGTGCAAGCCAAGGAGCGTAGATCGCACTAGAAATCCAAACATATACTTCGGCGATATCACCTGATCTGCGAGATCATCGAGAAAGGTGATGTGAAGATTTGCAAGGTGCACACGGATTTGAATATGGCGGATCCGTTGATGAAGCCTCTTCCACAGCCCAAGCATGAGGCGCATATGAGCTCCATGGGTATTAGATGCGTGAGTGAGGCATGTGTTTGTGGAAGATGCTAGTAGAGCCTATGATTATGTGTGAAGATAATTGTTATCTTGTTCCTTGAATAAATTTCGTTTGCATTTAATTAATGAGTATGACTTATTATGTGAAACTATTTGCTTTATGATGATGTTGTTCAAAAGGGTCCCTAATATTGTCATCATGTAGGACAGTGATGATACATGGATTAGCACATACGACTGATTGATGATTGTGTTTCACAGATCATAGACATATAGATGTCAAATCAGTGATGTGGACACATGTTGGTGAACATGGTGTTGGATTGACCCACTTGAGATACTACTGGGATTGTTATTGTAATGTGCCAATAGTTGTCATCTTAAAATGGTGAACCTGCAGTGTCCTTGGACCTGAGATCGTCATTTGATTCTAGAATGCATAGTGACACAGTTAGATGCTTTCTAATGCTATTCCGTAACTGGGTAGTAATAAGGGTTGTTTTCTGGTGTGTTATGAAATATGTCTTGGGATATGATCGGTCCAGATGGAATTTACCCCTCCTAATAATGGGAGAGTCGTCTTTGGGCCCCTCGAGGTATTGGATTGGAAAAGTGCATGGCCATGCCACTATGGCTAAGGAGTTAGTCATGATTTGATTCCGATACTTGACCGAGTGAAATGTCGAGATAACCAACAATGGTGGCATGTATCTCACCATGAGCTTGACTAACGGTGTGAGGTAAAGGGAATAGTGCTTGCGTATATCAAGGTTCATGAAAATTTGATTTTGTATGGTTTCAGGGGTCAATATGTGCTGCTAGGTACCGCTATTGATCGGTGAGTTGGTAACAGTTTCCAGTGAACAATCGTTAGTGTATGAACCTATCGGGTCACACACTTAAGGGGATAGATTAAAAACATGCAAATAATTGGTTCTTGTGTAAGTGGGAGATTGAAGGTTATGCCCAAGAAAATTCCGTGGATCAGAAGATCCTATAGTATTGGAAGTTCTGATTAATTATCTAGTATCGATACAAAGAGAAAATGTTGCTTCGGAAGTTCCGATATGGTATCGAAAGTTCCGACAAGCCAGAAGTTTCGATTCGAAATCAGGGAATTATGTACTGACCGGAAGTTCCAATATTGTATCGGAAGTTCCGAGTTAGGCCATAACAGGTGGGATCTGTTGCCTGTTGTATTATATCGGGACACTGAAAATACCCTGTCGTATGTTCTGATCCAGGATTGGAAGTTCCAACGTGGGCAAACAGATTGTATCTGTTACGGTTTTGAGGGTTTCAAGATAGGCATGACTAGGGGGGCTTTCAGCCCTATATAAAGAGAGGAGGAGGAGGTCTTGGGACATGGAATAATCCTAGATTAGACCTAGCCACCAAAGACTCCTCTCCTCCCTTTCTTGATATTAATCATTGAGGTCAAGGATCCCCATCTCTCATGTGCAGTGATAGCATGCTACCATGGGAGGTACTCGATCCCTATATATGTGGATACCGTAGAAGCGTTGCTCCAACAGTGATGCTCATTGACATCTTCATGCGAATGACTACGTCGTCTTCATCGATCACATCAGCGAGGGACAGCAAGGACGAAGCGAGGATAGGCTTGATGCACTTCTTCGACATCTTCTTCTGTTGCACCTTGCGTGTCTTGTGCTAGAAGGTAACAATCCATGATCTCTCATGTGCAAGAGTCTTGCTCTTAGGGCAAAAATTTTGAATTTGTCGGCTTGCGTAGCTCCCCTATTCCCCAACATGCACAAGCTCCATAGTGATGGACTTTTGGTGATGTGAAGACCTGGGTGGCTCGATCTTTCAGTGAGAAGAGGAGAAGATAGTTTCGATTAGAAGGAGACGATGTTGATGACCTGACTACAACCGTACGAGATGTTTGTGTTGCGCCTTAGCGATCGATACACCAACTCCAAGGGTTGTTGATCTTATCAATGATCAACCTTGTTCCTGCAAGCAATCGAAGAACGAGCAAGAACAAGATAAAGGAGAAACTAGAATTGCTGGATATAAAAGACGCACAAAGGGTAGTTGCGGTTATGAAACATGAAACCGGCGATCTAACCGATCACGGGTTTACACAGACAAGTAGCATTGGCTAAACTTTTATCTAGTCAAAACCAAATTACAAATGAAGTTTCTAGGGGTATTTATAGCCCTAGGGACGTCCCCAAAGTTAGGAAACTTATTACATATGGAAACTACTAATTATTTCCAAAACACAATTACTAGAAAAAAGTAAACTTAGATTCTTAAACCTTGGCTGGGATTCTTTCGGTGGAATAAATATATTATCTTCTATGTACACATCCTCAGCTTTCCAAAAAGTCCAAGATCATCTAAATCAGAGCTTCCATGTGAATGATATGCATGTGTGAATCTGGTGCTCTCCTTGAAGTCCGAGTCTGAGTAACACGCATTGTTTTAGTTATTGCAATCTCCTCAGATCGAATATGGAAGTGTAGCTACATCCGTTGGAAATAGGACGTCTCAAGCTTTCCAAAAAGTCTACGATCATCCAAATCGGACCTTCCATGTAAACGTTTTGCACGTTTGAATTTGTTACTGTCCGTGCAGTCCGAATCCAAGTCGAAAACATGTATAATCTCTAATTTCTCATGGCACATAAATAACGTCCCAAAATTGTATATTATGTTTTCATGGCATTGACTTCGTCCCCAATCAACTTCCATGATGTTCCATGCCCTTGATGTGCTCTTAATGTGTCGCTTGATCCATGAAAGAATTTCTGTAATTGAAAACAAAGCCAACTCATGGTGTAGCATCTTTAGCTCAAATATATAAAATGTAAATCTAATATAGAATGAATGAACCTTGGGTTGTTTATTGTAAAGTATAAGCATGGTTATATCCGAACTAGTGATGTTCTCATCATTCTCTCCTTCTTGGCTACAAACCATCCTCGGTTTGTTCTTGTATTCGTAGTCATTGTAGCTCCTTGCAAAATAGATATCATTGTGCAATATCACTTGTCCTTTTGTTACATCATGAGAGGTGGTTTTTAGTACTTCAACACTTTTACCGATGACTTTATTAGATATGGTTATGTCTACTTGATGAGGCATAAGTGGGAATCCTTCAAAAAGTTCAAGGAGTTGAAAAATGAAATATAAAATCATACGGGAAAGACAATTAAATTTCTACGATATGATCATGGAGGTGAATATTTGAGCCATGAGTTTAGTGATCATCTGAAGCAGTGTGGAATTGTTCCATAGCTGAGACCACCCAACACGCCCTAGTGGAATAGAGTGTCCGAGCGGAGAAACCACACCTTATTGGACATGGTACAGTCCATGATGAGTCATGTTGATCTTCCATTATCCTTTTGGGGACTCGCTCTAAAAACTACCACTTTCATAGTAAATAGAGTTCCATCTAAGTCAGTAGAGAAGACGCCATATGAGATGTGGTCTGGGAAATGTCCTAATTTGTCTTTTCTAAAGATTTGGGGTTGTGAGGAGTATGTCAAACGTTTGACGGTTGACAAGCTCACTCCTCAATATGACAAGTGCTTCTTTGATGGTTGTGAGCTTATTGTAAGTGATTACACTAATGCTAGCTTTCATACCGATAAATATGATTCTCGATTGCAATTTGGTTTTGTGTTCTGCCTCAATGGAGGCACCACATTGAGTTGGAAGAGTTACAAGCAAGCGACGGTGACCGATTCTACAACAGTAGCTGAGTATATCACAACTTTAAAAGCTATGAAGGAGGTTGTTTGGATCAAGTAGTTTGTTTTTGAGCTGAGTGTTGTCCCTAGTGCATCTAGTCTAATGGACCTATATTGTGATAATTGTGGTTCCATTATGCAAGCAAAGGAGCCAAGGTCATACTAGAAGTCCAAACATACACTTCGGTGATACCACCTGATCCGCGAGATCATGGAGAGAGGTGACGTGAAGATTTGCAAGGTGCACACGGATTTGAACATAGCAGATCTATTAACAAAACTAATCCACAACCCAAGCATGAGGCGCACCTAATCTCCATGGGTATTAGATACTTTCGTAAGTGAGTTATGTGTATGTGGAAGATGTTAGTAATGTCTATGCTAATGTTAGAGGATACTTGTTATCTTGTTCCTTGAATAAATGTTGTTTACATTTAATTAATGAGTTGATTACTTGTTATGTGAAACTATTTATTCTATAACGATATTGTTCAAAAGGATCCATGATCTTGTCATCATGTGGGATAGTGATGATACATAGATTAGCACATCTGATTGATTAATGATCATGTTTCACAGATCATAGACATAGATATGTCAAATTAGTGATGTGGACACATGTTGGAGAACATGGTGTTGGATGGACCCTCTTGAGATACTGCTAGGATTTCTATTGTATTGTGCCATCAAATGTCATCTCAAATGGTGTACCTGCAAAGTCCTCAGACCTGAGATTGTCATTTGATTCCAGACTGCATAGCGACACACTTAGATGCTTCCTAACTCTATTTCGTAACTAGGTAGTCATAAGGGTCGTTTTCAGGTGTGTTGTGAAACATGTTGTGGGATGTGAGCGGTCAAGATGGAATTTACCCCTCCTAATAATGGGAGAGACGTCACCGGGCCCCTTGAGGTAATCGGATTGGAAAAAGTGCATGGCCATGCCACTATGACTAAAGAGTTAGACATGATTTAAATCAGTTACTTGATCGAACATATTCACATTCACATTCAAATCCATAAACAAAATCACAAATTCATATTCACATATCCAAAACATAATCACACATTCACATTCAAATCCATAAACATATTCACAAAACATTCACATTCACATTATCCACTTTAACAAACCATTCACCTCCACATTCATAAACCCTTCACATTCACAAACCACAAACTTAACCATTAACCTCCACATTCAAAAACCATTCAAATTCACAAACCACAAACTTAACCATTCACCTCCACATTCATAAACCATTCACATTCACAAACCACAAACTTAACAATTCACATTCACATTCTCCACTTTCACAGACCATTCACATTGACAAACTTAACAATTTAAAGTCACAAATCATATTTAAAGGCACAAGTCATGTTAAAATTAACAAGTCACGTTCAAATTCATAAAGACACAAGTCATACTCACTCAACACCCTCACTTGGTTGGTTCGAGTTGTGGGCGTCGTCGCTGCCTCTCGAATCATTCACATTTGAAGTTGAGGCTCTATCCAGACCAGGAGTACGGATGATCTGAAGCAATACATAAAATTAGGGAAACATTATTAACTAACAAGACAACTCAAATAACCATCTAAACACTAACTCAAGTAAATCAAATAACCATGTAAACATTATTGATTGGTTTAGAAACTTGAGAAGTGTTCTCAAGCGAAAGGAAAATGTTCTATAGGAATCCAATAATGATGAAATAGTTGACCAGAGTGCTTGTGACAAGCACTCGAATGAGTCACCTAATGTAAGTTGTCTCATACCTATCTGTTTGTCCTCTAAGCTTTGGAAGAAAGATGAGAACAAGAATGTCCATAATATGATTATGGGATACCAAGGCATTTTTGAGAGCTAAGCTCGGGTAAAAGGTATGGTACCTCAGTGTCCTTGTTTGCATGTAAAACTGGTCAATGGTCCAGGAATCGCAAATTGGACTTGGAAGAATTAAAACAGATAGGATATGTTTCTGTTTGTAGAACTCTGGAAGTTTCGATACCTGACCGGAAGTTCTGATATTTGTCGGATTGGAAGTTCCGAAGGTTGATCGGAAGTTTCGATGTCGGACAAAATTTGTGACAGAGAAGTCAGATAAGAATTTCCAATGCCAGATCGGAAGTTTCGATCCAGACAAATTGGAAGCAGAAGGGAGGTAAGACTTCCGCTTCTACTTCAAGTATAAATGTTATTGAAATTAATCTTGCAACTCGTCCAAGTGATTCACCGGTATTTGATACTGGTTTGATGATTCACACTTGCAAATCATTGCAAGGACTAAGTAGGTCAAGAAAGTGTGTAGTAGGTGAACTAGATATTCGCATCAGCAATGGTGTAAAGGTTGCATCGTTGGACGTTGGCATTTATTCTTTGTCACTACCCTCAGGATTAGTTTTGGAATTGAATAATTGTTATTATGTTCCAGCATTGGGTAGAAACATTATCTCTTCTTCATGTTTGGAGGAAGAAAGTTATGAGTTTGTGATAAATAACAAATGTTGTTCGATATTCTCGAATGGTATGCTCTATGGTGTTTGTCCATTGGTGAATGGATTATACATTCTAAGTATTGAGGATGCACATGTTGATAACATTAGTACTAAGAAACAACGACCTGATGATTTGAATCCTACCTACGTCTGTCATTTTCGTTTAGGTAATATAAATGAGAAGCGCGTGCAGAAGCTCCATAGTGATGGACTTTTGGAGTCATTTGATTTTGAATCATATGACACATGCGAGTCTTGCTTACATGGAAAAATGACAAAGACGCCTTTCACTGGACAAAGTGAGAGGGCGAGTGAGCTATTGGCCATTGTACATATTGATGTGTGTGGTCCAATGAGTCACATGGCTAGGATGGGCTTTCATTACTTTATCACTTTTACCGATGACTTTTGTAGATATGGCTATGTCTACTTGATGAGGCGTAAGTGGGAATCCTTCAAAAAGTTCAAGGAATTCTATAATGAAGTACAAAATCATACGGGCAAGACAATCAAATTTCTATGATCTGATCGTGGGAGTGAATATTTGAGCCATGAGTTTAGTGATCATCTGAGCCATGAGTACAATTTGTCCTTTCATAGCTCTTAGAGGTTCATAAGCCAAATTGTATTCAATCAAAGCGTAAGCCAACTTTCTTATTCTTCCATTTAGAACCAGCTTTTGCAACATGTACTTTATGACATCGGTTTGGCAAGTGACAATACATGTGCTAGGGAGCAGATAGTGACGTAATTTGGTACATGCGTAATAAAGTGATAAACACAAACGCTCCACAAGCACATACCTTGTTTCGTCATCCAGCAGGCGGTGACTCAATAATGTGATGATGTAATCTTTCTCCTTCACCTCCTGAGTTAGCACGACTCCTATCACGCTATCTTCTGCAGTGATGTACAGTCGAAATGGAATTCTAGCTTTTGGCGCTCTCACCACGGGTGGCGATGACAAGCACTCCTTAATCTTTTCAAAGGCGTTTTGCTAACTTGTCCCCAAGTGAACTCGGCTTCCTTCTTTAGCCAGAGTATAGGGACAAAAGCATCGATCTTGCCAAATAAGTTAGATATGAAGCGACGCAAACAATTCATCTTGCATAGCAACTTTTGCACGTCTCTCTTGCACGTCGGTGCTTCAAAGTTCCTAATCTTCTCAAGACTCTTAGGATCAATTTCAATACCTCTTTCATTAATCATGAATCCTAACAACTTGCCTACCGACACACCGAAAGCACATTTGAGCAGGTTCATTTTTAAGCCATACTAACGCATCCTATCAAAAGAAACTCTCAAATCGGCTAAGTGGTTTCCCATGGCATCCGATTTGACTACAACATCATCTATGTAGACTTCTAACATAACTCCTAACAAGTCATGAAAGATCATATTCATAACACGTTGATATGTAGAGCCAACATTCCTTAAACCAAAAGTCATGATGACCAACTCAAACAAGCCGACAAAACCAGGGAATCGAAAGGCTGTCTTGTAGACGTCCTCTTCGGCCATAAAAAATTGATTATAACCAGCATTGCCATCAAGAAAACATAGTATCTTGTGTCCTGAAGCATCATTGATCAACATGTCGGCTATCAGCATGGGATACTCGTCCTTCAGAGTGGGCTTATTCAGATCCCTGAAATCAATACAAACTCATATTTTGTCGCTCCATTTCTTCTCTACAGGAACAATGTTGAGGAGCTATGTTGAAGATCATAGGCCTCATGGCTCCAGAAGTGATGAGTGATTGTCAACGGAAGTCAAAGAGAGAGGATACGAAGAGGAGTGGAGATCTATCAGTTCTTGGGCCGTGTGTGACTCAGGTACGGAGGCGGCGAGCAACTGCCAGGCAGAGGGGCTGCGGAGTCGGGCCGGCCCAATCTGGGTACATGGGCCAGGAACGACAGGGGATCTGCTGGTCTATTGACCGGGTTTGACCCAGGTAAATGAGCGGCGAGTGAATGCCGAGCTAAGGGACCTGTGGAATATGGCCGGCCCAATCTGGGTACCCGGTGCGAAGACATCCGACGCTTTGTCGGTTTCAACATAAAACCGACGCAACTATCCAGATCGCCCATCGGAGATCAGACGGTCCTGAAGCAAAGTCATAGTTGCTACGAAAGCTCCGCATCACGACAAGTTAACTTTAGATAGGATTTTACTATTTTACCTTTTAGGCCCACAGTCTGTGTTAGTCGAGTCTGTAAAAATCCAAAGGGCATTTTGGTCTTTTATAGTTTATTTCGACGTCTGTAAAAAACCATAAGGCTATATTGGGATTTTTCTGATTTATTGGGCTGCCTATAAATAGGGCACCCAATCCCCTAGGGTTTCTTAACTCATTCACTTTTCAAATCAGAGTTCACTTTATCAATTCCAGAAATTTCACCTGTTCATCACTGTTTCTTCCTGTATCTTGTTCCTATTTCCTTCTCTGATTATCTCTCGCGTGAAATAGTGAAAATCCCTGGCTTTCTTTGGTTTTCTGGTCAGTTTTCCCGTGCGTCGTAGGGGCGGCGCAAGCGAGGAGCTGCACAACGCTTGGTGCTGTGGTAGGTGGCGGCGTGAGCACGTGACGCTAGGCAGAGTCGGTTCTGTGCTCACAAGGCGGCGCAAGGAGTGCCTGGTGTAGAGCAGCCGCGCATGGCATACGGTGGAAACTCCATCCGAATTATCTCGGCCTTGTTTTGCGTGAAAAAGAAACAAATTTCTTGATCTGTTTTGCCTTGCAATGTTTTTCACGGAGTAAAAATAGCACCGTTGTTTTGTTTTTTGTTTTTACTGCTTCTAGATTGTCCGTAGCTTGGCTGGGAGATAGCAGCTAGCACGCGTGTCAGAGCCGAAGCAACTTGGAGTCGGTGTGTTTTTGACGGAGGAGTGTGAGGTAAAGGTCTTTGGTAGAAAGCATATATGAACAGGAGACAACATTTGAACAGTAACTCTATGAATTTCGTTCACTGTTTTTATTTTTAAATATTCTGGAATAGATGAATTAAGTGCTAGCACATTTGACTTATTGCATTTATTTGGTCTAGTTTAAATGCTTTAAATATTGTGCTTGATAATATTCATGAATTGCCTTTAAGCACTTTGGTGGTGTCTTTTCGATTAGGACACCAGTCATTTTTTGTGGTCTAAGTTTTGGTTATCTCTTGAGGTGTGTTGGGTGTTGGTAGAAGGTCATTGATTTGAAAGAATTTTTTAGGCACCCATTCACCCCCCTCTGGTCGCTAATATCGGTCCTACAAATGTTAGCGACCCATTCAGCATACCTGCATGGCCTAATAAACTCAGCCTTGAGTAATCGTTCTATCTCTTCCTTAACTCGGTGTACACGGCTGAATTAAAGTGATGAGGGGCCGTTTATAAGGCCTAAACCCAAGTTTGATAGGTAGTCGATGCTCCATGAGCTCGCGGCTTAATCCGGGCATCTCGCTATACTCCCATGCGAAACAATCGATGTATGACCGAAGCAATTTTATTACCTCGGCCTTCTCATCAGCCTGTAAATTTTGGTTCACAAAAGTCGGCCTTGGAATGCTACCGTTGCCTATATTGACTTCCTCTAAAGGATCAGCTGATGCAAAACCTTGTCCTAACTTTTCTACTTCGCTAAAGTCTTATATGGCCTCGGCAATACCATCTTTAGAAGACCAATATTGCTCTACGCGAGACTTTAGCCAATCAAGATTACTTTAACTAGACATGGATACTAATTTAGAAATAGCAGTGCTACACCAGCCGGCTTTACAAACACGGGTACAAAACGTCCCCCGGATACGTTAACGAAGTTATAATCCAAAAGGTCTAGACACTCTACTTTGTCGTGGATGGCATCGATGGACACATCGGCCAATGCTACCTTGGCCGAAGTTTCCATTGGTACGACTTCTACGTCATCGCCATCCCATTGTATCAGCCATTGATGCAAAGTAGAAGGAATACATCAATTCGCGTGAATTTAGTCATGCCCAAGCAGCACACTATAGTTACCTTGCACGTCAACGGTGAAGAATGTTGTTGGCAACATCTTGTTACCCACTGTTAACTCCAAGGAGAGTACGCCGTTTGCTTTAGAACTCTCACCGTTGAAGCCATTGAGCATTAGGTTGGTTTTCTTTAAGTCCTCCTCGCTGAGAAACCATGTTGAAGAACATGGGTTTGATACTCCAGATGTGATGAGTGATTATCAACAGAAGTCAAAGAAAGAGACAGGAAGACCTGCCGTGTCTGAGGCGCGTGTAACTCACGTACACAGGCAGCGAGCGACAGCCGGGCAGAGGAGCCGCGGAGTCGGGCTGGCCCAATCCGGGTACATGGGCTAGGAGCGGCATAGGATCCACTGGTCTGTTGACCGGGTTTGACTCAGGTACACGGGCGGCGAGCGATTGCCGGGTTGAGGAAGCTGCGGGGTCGAGTCGGTCCAATCCGGGTACCCGGTGCGAAGACGGTGGACGCTTTGTCAGTTTCGGCGCAAAACTGACAACCTATGATTATTTTGTTTTTAGGATATTAATATTTAGTTTTTAAGTCCAGAATATTTTTATTTGAGTCAATTGATTTTTCTAAGGATATTTTAGTAATTTCGGATTTTATTTTAGAGTCAGTGTAATTTATGATGAGGACATCACTTCACATGATACACACATGGAGCCTCCACCTACAATTCAACTACAAGGACCAATCACACGCGCCCGTGCCCGTCGCTTGAACCATGAGGTTAATTCTTTCCTTAGCAACTATGTCAATATTTGTTTGGACGGGATGCTACTGAATACTAGTGATATTTTGTTGCTTAGGAACATGGGAGATGGAATAGAAGAGTTGGAGCTGAAGACGGAGTCGCACGGATGTTTTGAAGTAAACATTTCGCTGGTTCGGACTACATCAACCACCCTGCACCAAAATGGGCATAACTTCCTCATGCGAAGTCCGATTGGCGCGTTCTTTGACTTTTTGGAAAGCTGAGGAGAAGACGGATCGTTTGCCGTTGGTTTCACCTCATTTGGAGTCTCGAGTCGTTCTATGTGATTTAAACAGTCCTGCATGACAGAATTGGGCCATGTTGGCCCATAGTCTGAGTCTGTACATCTTCTAGCCCACAGCCCGTGTCTGTTCGCCTTCCACAGGCTGCCGCCCTATATATTCTCATGCCAGCCGCCTCTAGGGTTAGGTTTTGCTTTGTTTGCATCTACACTGTTGTGTTTAGATCCCGCCTCTTGCACCGGACCGATTGGCTGCTGCATTGGCGTTTGTGAAACCTCACCTTATCTTCGTTTGTCTATGATTTGGCATTCGATTTGTATCCTTCCTGTTCTTGCTTGTGTTCTTGGGTTCGCTTGCAGGAATTAGCCTTCGTGGCGAGGTCAATCGCGTTCTGCGTGGTTGATAACCAACGGAGACAGTGGTGTAACGATTGCAAGGTTTTGATCCACCGGACCGGAGCCTTGGATCGCCAACGTCGAGATTCTCCACCAACCCAAGTTTATCCTTTACCTAGCGGAAGATCGGGACCAATCCCCCATCAGTTGGTATCAGAGCTCAGATTTCCCGTTAGATAATCTCGATCTGCTTTTGTTTTTACCTATAGTCCAGAAAACCGCACCAAAAAAAATTCCCCACCGAAAAACCCCCCTTCCGCAACCCTATTTCGTTTTTCCACATCGAGTCTCTGTGACCCCCCCTTCGGTAAAACAGGCATAACTTTTCGCTCGTTTGGGCAGAAAAATCTGAAATTTTTTGAGCGTGTTCCTGACCCAATTTGGGTGGGTACCCTAACAGCTTCGCCTGTTAGCCCTCACCAAAATCGCCAAAAAAAATCAGGAAGATAAAGAAACAAATTGGTCAAAGTTTTTGCTCGCCGGTCAGCGAACTTGTTTGAATTTTTGTGAGCCACATCCCACCTCAGTTGTAGGTGCCAATTTTTGTGGTTGCATCTCTGGTCATCCTTGTTCAAAAAAAATAGAGTGAAAAAAAGAAGAGAGAAAAAAAATCAAAAAAAGAGAAGAAGTGGTAGTAACAGCATTCTCAGCGGCAGTAACAGATTCGGCAGTAACAGCTTCTCAGCGGCAGTAACAGATTCTGCTTGTCCGATCTCTTGTCCGAACTATTGTCCGGTCAGCGGTAGTAACAGAGTTATCAGCGGCAGTAACAGATTCTGCTTGTCCGATCTCTTGTCCGAACTCTTGTCCGATCTGCGGTAGTAACAGAATTATCAGCGGCAGTAACAGATTCCCTTGTCCGATCTCTTGTCCGATCTGTAGAGAGCTGATTTTGGCCTGTTTTTGCTTCCATTTGATTTTTGGGCACATAGTTTCCCTCTATTGCTTGAATTTTTACCTTGGGAGCACTAAGGCCAGCAACTTTGACGAGTACTAGGGAATACTTATTGAACTTGGTTTAACTGTTATTATTATCGCTAATCCTTGCTACTCACTTTGCCTTCCAAGCTACACCTTTCTCTTGGTCAGGACAGGTTCATTCCTTGCAATTGTACACCACCCTCCAGTTGGTTCATCACCTGTAGGCCGGTGACCTCACTGCGGCGTGGTAAGAACACTTGCAAGCGTGGGTAAGGTGCTTGACGGATTGCTTCCACCACACATCCACCACCCCACCTAGCTGTTTTACATTGTTGCTTTGTCTTTTCACTAACATGGCAGCACTTATTGTACAACGTGACTTGAGCACTCACATGGACCAGGACGACCAGTCACAACGGAACAATCTATTTCAGACCTTCTTCCTCATCAATAACCGTCGTGCGCGAGTCATCATCGACAGCGGTAGTTGCAACAATTTGGTGAGCCTCGACGTGGTAACTAAGCTTCAACTTCCCACACGTGCACATCGACACCCTTACCACGTGCAATGGCTCAACGATAGCGGTAAGGTCAAGGTAACACAAACTGCTCACATCGAATTTTCCATTGGTACATACTTCGGAGTTGCTGATTTTGATGTAGTACCAATGCAAGCATGTTCTCTATTACTTGGTAGACCTTGGGTATATGATACTGATGCTACACACCATGGTAGGAGCAATAAGTACACATTTATGTATAAAGGAAAGAAAGTTACATTGCTTCCTATGACTCCTGCTGAAATTGTGAAATTTGAACAAGAAAAACGTGCTAGGGACGCACAAAAGAGCAAACAACTTTCTGAAAATCAGCAAGTAGCTAAAACACTTTCGAGGCAACAAAAAGACAAAGTTGTTTCTCCTTCCTCATCACAAGTTATTAATCTGAAAGGATGTGTCATGCATGCAACTAAAACTAACCTTGCAGTACGTAGTTTTCTTGGTCTTGCAGGTTTCTACCGGCGTTTTGTGAAAGATTTCGGCACCATAGCCGGTCCTTTACCTGAGTTGACCAAGAAGGGAGTTACTTTTACTTGGGAGCCAGCACAAGAACAATCTTTTGCCACACTCAAGGATCGCCTTACACACGCACCTCTACTTCAGCTACCCGACTTCAGTAAGACCTTTGAGTTAGAATGTGATGCTAGTGATTTTGGAATAGGAGATGTGCTGCTACAAGGAGGTAAACTCGTGACCTATTCTAGTGAGAAATTGCATGATCCACAATTGAATTATTCTACCTATGATAAGGAATTATATGCCTTAGTGCGTGTGCTTGAAACTTGGCAACATTACATTTTGCCTAAGGAGTTTATTATACATTCTGATCATGAAGCACTAAAATATTTGAGAGGGCAAGCTAAACTGAACCGTAGACATGATAAATGGGTTGAATTTATTGAATCTTTCCAATACATTGTGAAATACAAGAATGGCAAAGAAAATGTGGTTACTGATGCATTGTCTCGTAGGAATGTTCTTTTATCTCAACTTGATATCAACGTTCCAGATTTGGAAAGTTTGAAAGATTTGTATGTTGTAGATAAAGAATTTGCTGAACCATACACTAAATGTAATGATGGGAAAGGATGGAAAAAATTTCATGTTTATGACGGGTTCTTGTTCCATGCTAACAAGCTATGTGTTCCAGATTCGCCCGTACGTATGCTGTTGTTGCAGGAATCACATGGCGGTGGTTTAATGGGACATTTTGGGAGAGAACAGACTTTGGCCCTGCTGTCCAATAATGTTTATTGGCTAAAGATGCGGAGAGATGTTGAACGGTTTGTGCAGCGTTGTGCCACATACCATAAAGCTAAGTCCAAACTTAACCCATATGGTTTGTATACTCCACTTCCTGTTTCTAGTGCACCTTGGGAAGATATTTGCATGGACATTATTGTGGGATTGCCTAGGACAAAGAGGGGGAGAGACTCCATATTTATAAGAGTGGATAGGTTTTCTAAAATGGCACATTTTATTCCATGTCACAAGACCAACGATGCTTCACATATTGCTGATTTATTTTTCAGGGAAGTTGTGAGATTGCACGGGATGCCTAGAGCCATTGTTTCAGATCATGATGTGATGTTTATGAGTTACTTTTGGAAGACAATGTGGGCCAAGCTTGGCACAAAATTGCTATTTTCAACAACTTGTCACCCACAAACTGATGGTCAAATAGAGGTGGTAAACCGTACACTCTCCATGTTGCTGCGAACAATGATTAAGAAGAACTTGAAAGAATGGGAGGACGGTCTTCCATATGTTGAAGTTGCATACAATAGAGATGTCCACTCAACAACACAATTGTGCCCGTCTGAAGTGGTGTATGGTTTTAAGCCAATCACACCACTTGATTTGCTGCCACTTCCTTTTCAAGAGAGAGCAAACATAGAGGCAACTAAGCGTGCAGAGTTTGTGAAAGCTATGCATCTGAAGACCAAGGAAGTTATAGAAAATAAGGCACGCTATTTTGCTCAAAAGACAAATAAAGGAAGAAAGAAGATGTTATTCAAACCAGGAGATCTTGTTTGGTTGTACTTGCGCAAGGATCGTTTTCCTGATTTGAGAAAGTTTAAATTGATGCCCCGTGCTGATGATTTAAAACCCTATTTGGGAGCTGACGATGAGCTTGAGTCGAGGACGACTCCAATTCAAGAAGGGGAGGATGATGAGGACATCACTTCACATGATACACACATGGAGCCTCCACCTACAATTCAACTACAAGGACCAATCACACGCGCCCGTGCCCGTCGCTTGAACCATGAGGTTAATTCTTTCCTTAGCAACTATGTCAATATTTGTTTGGACGGGATGCTACTGAATACTAGTGATATTTTGTTGCTTAGGAACATGGGAGATGGAATAGAAGAGTTGGAGCTGAAGACGGAGTCGCACGGATGTTTTGAAGTAAACATTTCGCTGATTCGGACTACATCAACCACCCTGCACCAAAATGGGCATAACTTCCGCATGCGAAGTCCGATTGGCACGTTCTTTTACTTTTTGGAAAGCTGAGGAGAAGTCGGATCATTTGCCGTTGGTTTCACCTCATTTGGAGTCTCGAGTCGTTCTGTGTGATTTAAACAGTCCTGCGTGACAGAATTGGGCCATGTTGGCCCATAGTCAGAGTCTGTACGTCTTCTAGCCCACAGCCCGTGTCTGTTCGCCTTCCACAGGCTGCCGCCCTATATATTCTCATGCCAGCCGCCTCTAGGGTTAGGTTTTGCTTTGTTTGCATCTACACTGTTGTGTTTAGATCCCGCCTCTTGCACCGGACCGATTGGCTGCTGCATTGGCGTTTGTGAAACCTCACCTTATCTTCGTTTGTCTGTGATTTGGCATTCGATTTGTATCCTTCCTGTTCTTGCTTGTGTTCTTGGGTTTGCTTGCAGGAATTAGCCTTCGTGGCGAGGTCAATCGTGTTCTGCGTGGTTGATAACCAACGGAGACAGTGGTGTAACAATTGCAAGGTTTTGATCCGCCGGACCGGAGCCTTGGATCGCCAACGTCGAGATTCTCCACCAACCCAAGTTTATCCTTTACCTAGCGGAAGATCGGGACCAATCCCCCATCAATTTACCATAGTGGTAAATTAGTCTTTTTATGTATTAGGAGTCGCCTATAAATAGGCCCCAATCCCCCTAGGGATAGGATGACTGTTTATTCGAAGATCAATCTACAGTCCAAATTTCCTCCATCACCGAAATTTTGTCACCGCCATGATTTTCATCCATTATTTCATCGCCGCCGCCACACTTTTCATCGCCGCATCCAAAGTAGGATCCTCGGGTGGGGAGCACGAGGGCATCATGGCGCGGCAGCAGCATGCGCGCGCATCAGCGTCAAGGCGCTAGGATCATCTGCGTGCGCGCGAGCTCTGTGGTCGGTCGACGTTGAGTGGCGAAGGCTTCGGGCAGGGAGCGGTACAGGCAGAAGTCCTCTGGTGGCTTACGTCAGGGCGTCAGGGCGTCAGGTGAGAAAAGTTTATTTGGCTGGTTTTTTTTTGCTGCTTCCGTGGAAAACAGCAGCGAGCGGCAGTAGGCAGCTCGTGCTGTCAAATCATCGTGGTGCGCAAGAAGATGCAACGTCACGTTTTGCGAGAAACAGGGTGTGGTTTTTTTAAGGCAATAGGTTCTAATTAGCCGAGTTTAGTTTTAATCACCTGTTCTCGTTTTGCATGCCCATATTAGAAATATATGTGTGCTGGTTTGTTACGTGCTACATGACCTTTGATTATGTGCTTTCCTGTTCATCGTGTGGTGATTGATGGCTATTGCACAGCTAGGCTATAGGGTCTATTGATTTTTTATGTGCTAGCTGTTTTTAGCTATGTGCTAGGCTGGTTGGGATAGCTCGTGGTAGAAATTTTTAGCAGCAGTAGAAGCTTGCGCAGTAGGCTTTGTAATCCTGTTTAGGCTGCGTCACATCAACGCAGCGCGTGACAAAACCAGTGGCCGAAATTTTTTCAGCTAAGTTTTTTTTAATTAGCATACTAATCTGATTAGCGATTGCATGTTTAATTTTTGGTAAAACCTTATTAGTGCTCGCATATTTTTTAGTTAAGAATTTTTAGTCTTCTCGTATAAAAAGAAAAAAATAGTCGTAGTAATATTTTTTTATTCTAGATTTACGTGCAATATATTAGTTTTATTTCTGAATTAATTTCTGGATGATCCATGTATTATTCAATTAATTAGTACTTTATTCTTAGATTGCAATATAAATATTTATTGATATATCTAGGTGTTTTTTATTTACTGCAGTAATTTTTATTTAGTTTATCTTTAATATCATTTCAATTAAGTCACCGGTCATTTTTCTTGGGTGTTGGGATTAGGTCATAGTTTAGCAAGAAATTTTTAGGCGCCCATTCACCCCCTCTCTGGTCACTACTTTTGGTCCTACACTAGCCCCTGCCAAGCTTCTTCAAAAGAGAGTAAGACATTAGGTTGATAGTGGCACCACCGTCGACAAGCATTCTCGAGATCGTCTTGCCGTCAATGTCACCCCTGATGTAGATAGGCTTTAGGTGGCGAGCCATATCCTCGGGTTTCTCAAAAATAGCATCTCATGGGCCGAGGTTCAATTGAGCGACCTCGGCCTCGTCTTGTGGTAGAGCGAACTCGGTGGGCAGCATGATGACATTGATGTCCATCGCCTGAGGTGCGGGCCCCTCGGAGATGGGCATGTAGTCATCGTCGAGCATGTTGTCGTCATCACTCGGAACAGGAGCCAGGTTCTTTACCTCCATCGGTTTAGGCTTCCATACCTATTTCACCATTGGTCAGAGGCAGATTTCTTCAAAGATGGCATCTCGCTCATCCTCGGCCTTCTTTTCGTGCATCTCCTCTGATCGAAGATGTTGCAGGCGCCTCTTTTGTGATTTGGACATGCCCCGGGGTGCCTAGGATGGTTGTGGCCTGGTACCAGGTGCCATCCACTTGTTTATGTGATTTCTAGTCGAAGGGGCACCACCCAGGTCGGCCTCGCGTGTTTTATACTTGGCAGGCACCTCACTGCGAACCTTGCTGGTCGGACTGGCCTCATTTGGCCGATCAAACCGGGCTTCGGCACTAGCCTCGGCCAGACTAGGGGACTTATCTCCGTCAGGCTTCGGCGAAGGGGCCCTCGGGATTGGCTCTTCCCGAGACCCTACCCTGACTGTGATGGCTTTGAACTCCCTCTCCTTTGCCTCCTCGCGCCCATCTCCCTTGGCTCCATCTTGTGCGAGTCGATTTGGAGGTACTACAGACAACCTGTGGAAGATGTCTCCCACATCTGTTCGTCCCTGCCAATTATAATACTCTGAAGGAAAACAAGGGGCGATGTTATACTACGAAGGGTACTCCATGGGTGAGGTGTAGTTCAGGGCCCACGGGGTTCTTGCCCAATTATATGACGGGGGCATTGGTGGCTTCAGTGGCTTTGCCCACTGCGAGCTGAACCCATTGCTAGAGGAGGGTTCGACCGTGTCGAAGGCATTTCAGACCATATTAGTGAAGGGTCCTGCTAGGCCAGATGTATGTTTGGCCATTGTGGGCCGAAGCCTCCCAACGGGGGGTTCGCCCAGAGCGGGGTTGAGTTTGGACATTGGGGTCCGAGCTCGATGTGAGAATGGTTTGTCCACTGGGGTCCAAACTCGTTATGCGAAGGGTTTGACCATCGTGGTCCGAACCCACTGTGCGAAGGGTTCGGCCACTGGGGTCCGAACTCACCCTTCGGGAGGCTCGGTTGCTGGGGTCCAAACTCATCCTGTGGAGGGCTCGGCCATTGGGGTCCAAACCCACTGTGCGAAGGGTTCGACCACTAAGGTCCGAAGCCACCCTTCGACTGCCTTGGCCCCTTCGGCTGTCTTAGCTTCTTTGCACGGGGGGCGTGTTTCCTTGGCTTTCTTTTGGTGTCTATTCAACAACATCTGGTATGTCACCTTTGGTTTTTTGTGAGTCTTAGCCGAAGGAGACATGTTTACATTCCTTTTCCACACTCCTACTTCAGGTTTCTTTGGTACGAGTGTGCGTGCACGCGATTCTCCAATAACGACTGCTTCCCTCTTAGCTGACTCGGCCTATTCTAGCCGAATTAGCACTTTCTTCTCATCGAGGTCGACGGTATTCACGGGAAAGGGGTCTTTGTCCAACTTCATCTTTGTATTGGGGTCTATTTTCAACCATCCTTCTTCTATGGCCGATTTAACCTATCGACGAAAAACATTGCAGTCGTTAGTATAATGAGAATGTCCTGAGAAGTTGGTTCTTCAAGAGAAAATCAAATATTTTATCGCACTTAGTTATATCAAACGAGTATTTGACTTCTCTAGGCCAACTATTAGTGAGAGACGACCATAACTCAAAACAAGTGATGGGTTTTCTCTTAGCATTCCAAACTCATTCAGACGCATACATGTCAGTTGAATCCTCTTCTTCCTCTGACTCTTCCTCGTCGGAGTGTTCCATGATGTGGACTTTAGCCCTAGGCTTGTTGAATGTTTTAATAAACTTTTTTTCTTTGGCTCGGCCTTCTTGGACTAGAGCCTGCTGTAAGACTTGGCTGACTTCTAAAAAGTTTTGGTTGTCTAGCCTCTCTTTGATCTCAGAACGTAACCCGTTGAAAGCTAGATCCGCCAAATCCCTCTCTGAAATATTGAGACTAAAACATCAGTTTCTGGTATCTCTAAAGCGCTTGATGTACTCGGAGACACTCTTGCTAGATTTATGTTTGACTGATGTCAAGTGTGAAAGCCTAAGTTCTGTTTCACCCGTATAAAAATAGTCATGGAACTTTTGTTCCAATTCGGCCCACATTTGGACAGAGTTCGGCGGGAGGGATGAAAACCAAGTGAAGGCGGTGCCGGATAATGAGAGAGAAAATAGTCTAAGTTTTAAAGCGTCCGACCCACTAGCTTCTCCACACTGTGCTAAAAACTGGATGACATGCTCTAGTGTGGTTTTGTTACCTTCACCGTCGAACTTGGTGAATTCAGGGACTCTATAGCCACGAGGGTATGGTATAGTGTCGAAATGATCGGGGTATGGATTCCGGTAAACCCTAGCCCGACCCCTAGGCGTGAAGCCGGTGCACTCCCTAAACAGCACACGGGTCCACTCCTCGATGTCATCTTGGCCTCCTTCCTGCCCGCGTCTCTCATGCGGGGGCGCGACACGCGGTGGTATGTCGGCATGTCGACCACGGGGGTCTTCCTCACGTGCTGGCTCAGGATATATGACGTGCTCGGGCATATGCGTTTGTGTAGGAGCATGCGGCATAGGCAGCGTGTGAAAGGTTGGCGTAGGCGTAGGTGGGGTGTAATAAACAGGGTTAGCTTGGTGATGGCTTGTCTCAGCCGTATATGTTTATGCTGGAGACATGATGGTCTTGCCAATACTACTGTTGGTTCTGCTATAGATACGATTCACCAGGGGTACACTAGCAATTGGAGTTGGAGGAACAGCCTCGGTAAAGCCGAACCTTCTAAGTGTCGCCTCTACCTGAGAGCTAACTACCTAATCTAAACGGTTGGCTAGCGAGGTGCTAATAGCTTGATCTACTGATGCAGCTATCTTTTGCTCAATCTCTAAAGAAGATAAAGGAGGTGATATTGGTATTACCTGGGTCCGAGCAAGGTCGGGGACATTGACGTCGCGCTTGATGAAGCCTGCGCGTGTCTTGACGTAGCTCCCAAGCATGAGGTCTTGTAGCGCTTTCATTGTTGCCTCAATCTCTGCCCGGTCTTCTTCGGGGATATCTTCAAGGGTAGGCATCATGACATTGCGATTGTCGATCTTTGTGCCCCCCATCAGATCCATCGGCATCGTAGATGTAGTAGTCATTGTAGATGTACCCGCGGCTGATATAGATGTACCAGTCATGTTGGCGTAGCTTTCCCCAGCGGAGTCACCAAAAAGTGTGTTGACACGGAAAACGTGCCCTCGCACTTGGGTCAATTCGACGATCCAGAAGTGTGCGAATACTTAGGAACAAGCCTAAGCATAACACAACACTGATGTCGCATTCTGACTACCCCTAACAGTGGCAAGGGGGTGGAGTCGCCAGGTAATCAGATCACACAGAAATAATCCAATTAGCCAAAAAGAAGTATATAAATGCAAATAAACCAACCAGCTGAATGGAGCCAGACTAGTTTGAAGTGTACCATGCGAAGGGTGACCGAAGGAGGCCTTTGGTGTCTGGAGCGAAGGGTGCGCCGAAGGTAGTCTTTGGCGTTCGGATCGATCAGGTCGAAGACAGGCTCCGAACAGATCTTGGACGTGAAATCACCTCCGAACGACAGTGTTTTGTGCGAAGTCTCTAACACGATAAAATACTCCAACGCAACGCGCTGGCATGACTTCATCCGGTGTGAAGGGTTGGTATGATGAATCTTGATGCGGAGTACCGGTGCGATGAAGTCTGATACAGAGTGGCTCCGATGCGTTGAACTTGAGTAGACCGACAACAATGTGATGGGTCCAGCACGGGTAGTCGAAGTAGGGATCCGGCGAAGGGTTTTTTGGTAGCCTCTGAAACCAATTTCCTAGCTTTTGACACCTTTGGCGAAGGGGGATCCGAGCATGAAACCTGCAACAGAACAGAGATCAAGTGCCAATTCGGCCTGGAGACTGAATTTACTAAGTGTTGCAATAAAGAAACGAATGTAGCAATCTCTTACGTAGATTAACGGATGGTTCGCAAGCGAGGCAACAAGGCGATAGCAATCTGTTACATAGATTAACGGGTACTTCACAAGCGAAGCAGCAAGGCTTACCACCGTTTCGAAGTGGTTGGCGAAAGGCTTCCAGGCAAACCCACGAAGGTGGTACAGGAAAGTAAAGGTACGATTCAAACTAGGGTTTGAAGTTGATTTGTTGTGTGGGGGGTCTGATGAACCGGCCTCACCCCTATATTTATCGGGGCTAGTCTTCTTATCTCTATAGCTAATATGGTAGTATTCGGCCTAATCAAGTTTAGGGATAAAACAACAAGAATCAGACTCAAACTCTATCTGTGAAGCCAGCCCGAAGTGGTCCTTCAGCAGGCCCGCCGAAGCCTGCTCCTTGGGCCGAAGCTTCGACGAGGCAGGCCTCCGAAGGGCCTTCAGGCCAAAGCTATCAGGTCATTAAAAGGCCTCCGAAGCCCAATGTTTGATCGGCCTTCGGCCCTATAGGGCTTCGGCTTGTACCAGGACTTGTGTATTTTTGGCCCTAATTACCAAAATTGATATTTTGACAATCTTGACCATTAATGCCATTTTTTGCTATCAATAAGTATGTACATTGACAAGTTTTTAAACGGTTCAAAATAGAGAATTCAAAGAAGGGATTTCTTCCAATGTCACTTGGTATTTCTCTTATGAAGACTCAGTGTGCTGCAACACCTGATGAGCTAGAGAAGATGAGTATGATTTTGTATGCCTCTATGATCGGGTCCATCATGTATGCCATGTTGTGTACACGTCCAGATATTTCATATGGTCTATGTGTTATGAACATGTACCAATCAAATCTAGGTGAAAGTCATTGGGATGTAGTAAAAAGTATTCTCAAGTACTTGAGAAGGACTAAGGAAATGTTCCTAGTTTATGATGGTAATGAGGAGCTCGTTGTAAGTGCTTACATCGATGCTAGCTTTCAGACCGATAAAGATGATTCTCGATTTAAATTTGGTTTTGTGTTCTTCCTCAATCGAGGTGCATTAAGTTGGAAGAGTACCAAGCAAGCGACGGTAACCGATTCTACAACAGAAACTGATTATATCGCAGCTTTAAAAGCTACGAAGGAGGTTGTTTGGATTAGATAGTTTGTTTCTGAGTTGGGTGTTGTCCCTAGTGTGTCTAATCTTGTGGACCTATATTGTGATAATAGTGGTTCCATTACACAAGCAAAGGATCCAAGGTCACACCAGAAGTCCAAACATATATTTCGGTGATATCACCTGATCCACGAGATCATGGAGAGAGGTGACATGAAGATTTGCAAGATGCACACGGATTTGAACATAGCAGATCTGTTGACAAAACCTATTCCACAACTCAAGCATGAGGCACACCTAAGCTCCATGGGTATTAGATACTTGCGTAAGTGAGTTATGTGTATGTGGAAGATGTTAGTAATGTCTATACTAATGTTAGAGGATAATTGTTATCTTGTTCCTTGAATAAATGTTGTTTACATTTAATTAATGAGTTGATGACTTGTTATGTGAAACTATTTGTTCTATAACGATATTGTTCAAAAGGATCCATGATCATGTCATCATGTGGGATAGTGATGATACATAGATTAGCACATGTGATTGATCATGTTTCACAAATCTTAGACATAGAGATGTCGAATTAGTAATGTGGACAACTGTTGGAGAACATGGTGTTGGATAGACGCACTTGAGATACTGCTAGGATTGTTATTGTATTGTGCCATCAGATGTCATCTCAAATGGTGTACCTGCAGAGTCCTCAGACATGAGATTGTCATTTGATTCCAGAATGCATAGCAACACTTAGATGGTTCCTAACGCTATTCTATAACTGGGTAGTCATAAGGGTCATTTTCAGGTGTGTTGTGAAACATGTTGTGGGATGTGAGTGGTCAAGATGGAATTTACTCATCGTAATAATGAGAGAGACGTCTTAGGGCCTCTCGAGGTAATCAGATTGGAAATGTGCATGGCCATGCCACTATGACTAAAGAGTTAGTATTGATTTAAATCCATTACTTGATCAAGTGAAAATGCTGAGCTATCCAACAAGGGTGGCACAAATCTCGCCTTGAGCTTGATTGATGTCATGTGGTAAAGGAACTGGTGCATGCATATATCAAGGTTCAATATGTGCTGCTAGGTACCGCTATTGATCAGTGAGTCGGAAAAGGTTTGTGGTGAACAACCGTCAGTGTATGAACCTATCAAGTCACACAATTAAGATGATGGATTAATAAAACTACAAAGAATTGGTTCTTATGCAAGTGGGAGATTGAAGTAACAATACCCAAGAATATTTTGGTTGCATCGGAAGTTCCAATTTGGAATTGGAAGTTCCAATTATTTTCTAAATTAAAAACAGAGAGCTCAAATCGAAAGTTCCGATAATTTATTGTTTACGAAATAGAGAGCTCAAATCGGAAGTTCTGATATGATATCGGATGTCCGATAATTTCTAATTTACAGATAGAGAGTTGAATCTGGAAGGGAAAAATTGCACTAATCGGAAGTTCAGATAGGAGTATTAGAAGTTCCGATGGTTCTAGAAATTATAAACAAAGAGTCTTAATCGGAAGTTCTGATCTGAGGATCGGAAGTTATGATCTGAGGATCAGAAGTTCCGAGGTAGGAAAAATAGATTGGATCTGTTAGGCCCTAATATGGATTGGGGCTAGGACTCTCACCTTTATATAAAGAGAGGAGGAGGTCTTGGGAATCAAGATATTCATAGTTTAGATCAGATCTAAACCCTAGACACCAAGAATCTCTCCTCTCTCTTTCTTGATCTCAACTGTTGAGGTTGAGATCTCTCATGGTTCCCACGAGTAGTGCTAGCACACTAGCGTGTTATCGATCTCATCCATGTATGTGTGGATACCATGGAGGCGCTGCTCCAATAGTGGTGCATGTGGGCTTCTTCATGTGAACACTGTCGTGTTCATCGATTGGTTCCCAGGGAATGGGTGGAGAAAGGTGAGGATAAGCGAGGACATCCTTCCCCAACATCTTCTTACACTGCACCTAGCACATCTCATGTTAGAAGATAATGATTCATGATCCCTCACACGCATGGTTCTTGGGCTTTGGGGTGAAATTTTTGAATTTGCCGCCTAGCGTAGCTTCCCCATTCCCCAACAAAAACTATGTTAGACAAACTGGAAGAAGATAGAAACACTATCATCTTCACAGAACATCAGTCAGGGGATAAAGTTGCAAACTGAATCTAGCCTATTAAGAGTAAATTCAAGAAAAGCTATCAAGCAGACAACACAGTACACTCTAGACAGATAGCAACATCATGTTTCTTCACTATTCGAAATAAGGACAACACCTGCTCCTAGTTTCTTCGCTGAAACCTTCGCTGGCATCTTGAGACCTAGTTCAGATTGGCGAAGGTGGTGGTGGAGAGGTACCGGAAATAGTGTTTGTGATGGCAACGATGTCGCACTTGCAGTGACGATGGTGTGGTGCTTGCGGCGACGGTGCTGGCGGCATGTGCCCTAAGGGAAATTTCATTGTGTCGCGCTACCCGAGGGGAAATTTGGGATGGAAATATATGATGTGCGGCTCCAGTGCCCTAGGGGATTGCATGAAGGTGCCATTCCACGGTCCACATCTTAGGGTATTGACTAAACCGTAATTTCCTTATAAACTAAATGTAGTATTGTCAATTGTCTGAATTTTTTGGGGGGAAATTGCCCTTGCATGTACCACATCTCAAGCACTAAGGTGGGTCCCACTTATCTGCCATACACATCGATCAGTTCATCTATTTTTATATTTTTACTTTTATTTTAAAGTTCAAATTTGAATAGATTTTTGATATTTTGTTCAAATTGAAATTCATCACAAGTGAGTTGGATTTCATTTCAATTGAATTTATTCACAAGTGAGTTTGATTTCATTTCAATTGGAATTCTTCACAAGTAAGTTTGATTTCATTTCAATTGAAATTCTTCACAACTGAGTTGGATTTCATTTCAATTAAATTCTTTCACAACTAAGTTTGATTTCATTTCAATCGAAATTCCTCACAACTTAGTGTGATTTCATTTCAATTGAAATTCCTCACAACTAGGTTTGATTTCGTTTCAATTGAAATTCCTCACAACTGAGTTTGATTTCATTTCAATTGAAATTTCTCACAAATAAGTTTGATTTCATTTCAATTGAAATTCCTAACAACTAAGTGTGATTTCATTTCAATTGAAATTCCTCACAACTAAGTTTGATTTCATTTCAATTGAAATTCCTCACAACTTAGTTTGATTTCATTTCAAATGAATTTCTTCACAACTAAGTTTGATTTCATTTTAAATGAATTTCGTCACAAGTGAGATTGATTTCATTTCAATTGAAATTCCTCACAACTAAGTTTGATTTTATTTCAATTGAAATTCCTCACAACTAAGTGTGATTTCATTTCAATTGAAACTGAACACGCTCTCCCATTATATTGTCCATGCTTTCTCGATAGTATTGTGCAAGCGAACATTTTATCTTCAACTACTAATTCAGCTATGTAAATGCTCGGTGTGACCCTCTCACCGCACGGCAATTCTCAATCCTAAAACATAGCATCTCCTGTCGGTGGCGTAACTCACGCCGCCGGCCACCAACCGCGATACCGTCCTCCTCACTGACCGTGATGCTGACACCACCCTCCTCACTGACTGCCCACCGTGACACCGGTAGTGATAAGTCGTCGTATGCAATACTTTAAAATAGATGAGTTCGGGACATTCTGGCCTCACACATGAGCCGAGAGAAGGGGCAATGTCAGCTCCTCCGATAGTAGCGATGATAGTGGGTCATCCTCCCATGGCCCCAAGGGGAGTGAGGATAGTGACTACTCTTTGAAAATTGAAGCCAATTGTGGCTACTCCTTAGACAGCGGTTATGTGTATGAGGTTTGCAAGTGTGGTGAGCGTAAGGTCAAAGGTCATCATTGCAGTTGTGTGTCCTCGACCAAAAGAAAGAGAGTGCTCATCGACTTAGACTTGGATGATGACTTTGCACATCAAGTTAGCACAAGTGGCGGCAAAGGGCACCATTCGGAGGCAAGTGGCAGCAAGTAGAGTCATGAGGCCAGAACCTAAAAAGTTAGTCATCTTTCCCTATAAATTTCCTTAGTTATTTTTTTTCATTGTACCATTATGCAACTATATCATTCAATTAAATCATTGATGAATTTATCTGAATTCAATTTAAATTGCTAGCTCTTTGAACAATTTATTTTACTATTCATCTCTCGCTTTACAACTTAGTGCAAGTACTTCTTGTTCTGCCATCACTGTTTCTCTCTTCGTCCAAGACAATCTAAATGAGAAGTCGGATGCACTCATTGCGAAGGTGGAAGGCTTCACTTCCAGGAATACCCAGAAGAGGATCTCTTTGGCTAGCCAACTAGACGTAGTGATTGAGAAGCTCGATACGCTTGCTACTAAGGTGGATTGCCTCATTTCGAGGAACACCCAAAGGATGTCTTTGGCTGACCGGTAGACCTAGTGATTGAGAAGTTAGACGTAGTGATCGAGAACCTAGGAACTAAATGACAAGGTTGATGATGTCAGAGCAAAGCCAGCAAATAGAGTAGGAATCTTTTGGTTAGTTATTAATGAATTTATGGTGTTGTTATGGATGTTGTTATGGATGGTCTCTTTTTTTCAGCTTGTGGTGGATGTTGTTGTGGATGGATGGATGTACTGATGACTAATGTATCTTGTGTGGGCCTTTATGCACCTATCTAGTTAAGAATTAGTTGCTGAAATGAAGTTGTTGAAATGAAGTTGTTGAACTGAAGTTGCTGAAGTATATTCATTTCATCAACTATGTTCTTCATCCGGTTGCTTAAAGTATACAGTTTGAAACATAACAAATATATTCAGCAAATCACATTTAATATTCATCAAAAAACTATAAAGTTTGAAACACAACAAATAGTCTTCAATGTCCACCTCATTCATAGAAATTCCTCATCTTCATTGCAGTACTCCAAAATTGTATCATCTACATCTTCACTCTCACTCTCATGCACTTGTTTCCTCTTTTCTCTCATCAAACGTTCTATTTCAGAGGCTACAAAAATACGCCTTCTTTGCCATTTTTGTTTAAGGGTTTATCATATAAAGTGTGAGATAATTCTTTTCGTATACCCTCATCTTCATAGCACTGATCCTCTTGATATGTTGGAGCTACCCCATTTTCAATTGCATTGTATAGATGTCTATGATCAAAAGTTTGGAACACTTGCCAATTTTTATAAAGTGTGTCTGACAAATAGAATACATTCCTAGCCCGTGTGGCTAAAATTAAAGAATCATTCTTGTACCAGAGAGTTCCAACTTGGATGTTCTTAAAAAAACCATCATCTTATTATAAAGTTTAAACCAGTCACATTTAAACAAAACAACTAACCTTCCTTCTTCATCTTCACAGTTATAGTCTAACTGAACTATATCTTTCAAGGTTCCAAAAAAATCAATGCATTGACCATTATGCATACCTTGTGCCATTACACCACTATTTTGTGTTTTCTTATTCTTGTCACGATCAACTGTGTTAACCTAGACATCATCCACTATGCAGGAGAAGTATTTCTTGCCTCTAAAATAAGGCCCACATGCAATAGAAAAGAGATCACCATCTACCTCTTTTGTCTTTATTAAACGCAACTTCATGATCTGCCAAATGGAAGATGCATACATGAGATACCAAAACAATTTATGGAAGCCAAACATATAGAGAAAAGATGTGAATGAGAATTGACATGGTTCATGAACTAGGTCTAAAATACTTGCTAAAGTGGTTTTTCAATGTTAGGCACCCCTTGTCTCTCTAACTCATCTTTGAATATTCTGCAAAAAGAGGACATAGCATGTCTACACTACAAAGATGTTTTAAAAAAGTGGAAAATGCAGTAATTAGAACATACTTGACATATTTCTCAGCTTGAGTACAATTGTTCAACACATACCACACCATCTGATAAAAGCCATCATCATATACAAATTCAGGTGTAGAAGTAAAATTAACTCCAAGCCCAAAAATATCAACACCATCTGCTTCTTCATCAACGAAACCTATATTTCTTGGTTCCCGATTAAATCTTGTTGTTGACGCGAAAACGCGCCCACACACTTGGGTCAGTTCGACGATCCAAAAGCATGCGGATACTTAGGGATAAACCTAAGCGTGACACTGACACCGACGTCGTGTTCCGTCAGATCCTTAACAGTTGTAAGGGTAACGGTGTCGCCAAGTAATCAAACAAATATTAAGAAATAAAGTTTGATTAGCCGATGTGTGAGAAAATAACCAAAAATAACAAAACTTAATCAAATCGGCCAGAACAGGGTCGATTCTGATATGCAATAAAAAACGACAGTTGGACCAAAGGTATACTCCCGATCGGATCGGTGATGCGAAGTATCGCCGAAAGGGGGCCTCCGTGTTCTGTTGCGATCAGGGCTTCGATCAGGGCTTCGCTAGTAAGCAGCGAGGTCTAGCCTCCTGTTACACAGAGCGAACGCACACTGAAAAACACACTTCGCACAAAACACCCTTCGCCTAGACAGGCTTCGGTGCACTACTACTAGCGAGGTATGCAAACAAGCTCAAGCAGAAACACAACACAGAAGCAGGGTTTCGCTGCTTGAACAAGGAGCACTAAAAATGAACTCACTGGATGAATACAAAGAGTGGAGGCTAGTAAAGGAGCTCAACAGTAAATGCTCAAAGTGTTTAAATGTTACCTACCCAGCCCCCATATTTATAGCCACAATTCACCTAAGTGAATTGACTACTTTGCCCCTAGGGTTTACATTGGTTTTGTCTCTACAAAACAGAGGTGTACAAAAGGTAGTCAACTTTATTCTGGAGGCTTCTCTGTCAGCTTTGCAGAGGGGACAGTGTCAGCTTTTTGCAGAGCAGACAATGTCAGCCTTTGCAGTCTTTGACCTTTCTGAAGCCCCCCTTCGCACGCGAGGGGTGCGGTAGCTTCGGCGAGAAGCCTTGAGCCTGACGGCCTTCGCTTCACCGAAGATAGCCTCCGATACAGTGACAGTTATGAGCTGAAGCCGTCAAAGCCCTTGGGCCTTCGCACCACCACCTCTAGAGTGGACCACCACGGCTTCGTAGCTTCTCCCAGCTCGAACTCCGTCAGTCCGTGTACCGAAGCCATGCATGGCCGAAGTACCACAAGACAACCACACTCCGAAGCCCCACCTTCGGAGTACCACCCTTCGAAGTCCCTCCTTCGTCCAAGGCCTCCGCATGAAGCATTTCATGAGCACTTCGTCGCAGTGTCTCTCCCCGAGCACACTCCTCGACGAGCCTCACCCGGACCATGCCTTCGATGCACCTCGACTTCTGAGACCTTCGTCGGGTACCCTTCGAGTGCCTCCCACTGGAGCACACTTCGAACCCTTGCCTCTGTTGAGGACTTGATCCACCATACCGCGAAGTCACTCCATCCGGAGTACCCTTTGAAGTGCCTCACTTCCGAGGACTTTGTCTCGGAGTACCTTCACCCGGAGCCACGCTCTGCACTTACTGCCTTCTCCTGGCACACCTCGACCCGAGGTCCGACCTTGACCCCTTCGCAGCCACCGTGACGGAGCTCCCTGCTCCCCTGGCATCAAGCCTCCTACTTGACCCATGTTCACCTGCCGCGAACCGTCCGTCGCCTCCGAAGTCCCCTGCGCACCACAGACGAGCAGACAAGTGTATCCAGTACTCCGGAGACCTCTCCGGGTTAGCAACCTTCGGCACACACTCCGGTGTACCGCCCAAAGTACTGAGACCTTCGGTACAAACCCAGTCATCGTGAACTGTCGGACCCCTCCGACAGGCACACTCCGCTGCAACAGCTGCAGCAACCAAACCAACCTCCGTACACCTTCGGAGATCCAACCTCCGAACCCCTTCGGAGGTACCCCTTCGAACCAGAGGTTAAACTCTGTCAATCACTCATCACACTCCGAAACCAACCCTTGGTTTCTCAATCTCCCCCTTGATGAGTGCATTGACAACCAAATTCAAGTTCAAGAAAATTTAAAGAATTTCAGCACACAAGTGACCATAAAAACTCAGAAACGAGCCAAATCATGTCACTTGATAAAAGAATTTTCCTCCCCCTTTTCAAAAGAGTAAAAGCCCCTTCGGCAAATCTCCCCTTTTGCAAGATAAAAACTCCTCCTGAGTAATTTAATTGTACCCCCTTGCAACAGAGAACTCAAAAATTTCTCCCCCTTTGGCAATGCAAGCATCAAGGAGCATGTAAAAGATGCTTTGCTTGGAAATGAGCAGAATTGCAAAGACATACAAAGCAAAAATATCCTAACAGTAATACCAGTGATCATGTGCTCAGCTCAATTTAACATTTTCTAAAAACATGATGACAGCATGTGATTTTGTCAATTTGAAATAAAAGCATCACCACTCAATCAAGGTAACTAGACAAGTGAAAGCAAGGATTGCGCAAAGCTAGTCAATTTCTACTCTAGACAGACAAGTCCAGTTCAAATGGAGCAATGAAAGCAAACTTGATGATCAATGAATTTTGTTGTTCTTTTCTTAATGCCAGGGGTTATTTGTTTGTCCACCTTATACTTTCCAATCAAGCCAAGCCTAGGCATGAAAGCCATCAGAAGCTTAAGGCAAATGATTTTGGCAGACACTACACTATTCCAGTTCAGACCAATGTGCAATGGTAAGCAATCTAGAATAGAGTAGTGCGACAAACAAACCCACCTGGATCTTTTTACTTTGAAACATGCAAATCATGGATTCTGGAATTGTGATTAAGTGAACAAATTGTTTAGCACTTTATGAATATCCATGAATATGTAGAACAATTTTCCAAGTTGCAAAATTAGCATCCAGAGAAAAGGTGTCTTGCTATCAAGCAGATAAAAGATAGCTAAAGCAGTCCCGCCTAAACATGCTAGTTTCCAGACTAAGCAGTGAGCACGATGTAAGTTTTGGAAAGAAAACATCATGCACATAAATGTTTCAGATATATTAAATAGAGCTGAGCTGACACGATTTCAAGAATTACAATCAGGCATATAAGTGCAAAAGATGTAAATGCAATTTCACACATAATTAGCAGATGCACACCAAATCAAAATAGCTCCCTCTCACAAAATGACGTACGGGTGACAAATACCAAGTTCCCCACGCAAGTAGGCAAATCGAGAGGCATTGAGGGGTTTTGTGAAAATATCGGCTAGCTGGTGTTGGGTATCAACATATTGAAGTTCAATATCACCCTTCTCATTGTGATCCCTGAGAAAATGATATCGCACATCAATGTGTTTGGTTCTCGAGTGTTGAACCGGGTTATTCACAATACAAATGGCACTAGTGTTATCACAGAAAAGTGGAACACTCTTATAATCTAACCCGAAATCCCACAAAGTGGAAGCCATCCACAAAATCTGAGAGCAACAGCTAGCTGCAGCAACATATTCGGCCTCAGCCGTTGATTGTGCAACACTAGACTATTTGCGGGAAGACAAGAAAACCAACGATGTACCCAGAAAATGACAAGTACCAGAGGTACTCTTCCTATCAATCCTACACCCAGCAAAATCCGCATCGGAATAACCTCGAAGACACAAAGAGGAAGACGCTGAATACCATATGCCGAATTCAAGAGTATGTTTGAGATACCTGAGAATGCGCTTTACCGCTTGGCGGTGCGAAGCTCGTGTTGAAGCCTGAAAACGAGCGCACAGACACACTGCGAAGTGTATGTCCGGCCTCGTAGCAGTCAAGTAGAGGAGAGAGCCGATCATGCTTCAGAACTCCTTCTGATCTACGGCTTCTCCATCTTCGTCGGGATCCAATGATACAGATGTAGCCATTGGAGTGGCGAGAGGCTTCGCATCGGCCATGTCGAATTTCTTTAGCAGGTCCTTGGTGTACTTCGTCTGGTGGACGAAAGTACCTTGTTTGCTTTGCTTGATTTGCAAACGAAGGAAAAAGGTGAGTTCACCCATCATGGACATTTCAAACTCCCTGCTCATGGTATCTGCAAACTCGACAACCAAAGCATGAGAAGAGCCACCAAAGATGATATCATCCACATAAATCTGAACTAGAAGGAAATCTTTGTCATGCTTGAGAGTAAACAGGGTTTTATCAACAGAGCCCATCAAATACCCCCGCTCAAGCAGAAAAGACTTAAATCTGTCATACCATGCCCGAGGGGCCTGCTTGAGTCCATAAAGAGCCTTATGAAGTTTAAGGACTTTATGTGGGTATTTGGGGTTTTCAAAACGAGGGGGTTGTTTTACATAAACGTCTTCGCCTATGAAGCCATTAAGAAAAGCACTTTTGACATCCATTTGATAGAGTTTGAATCCCCGGGATGTCGCAAAGGCAAGCAAAATCCTAATGGCCTCAAGGCGAGCAACATGTGCAAAAGTTTCAGTAAAATCAATCCCTTCTAGTTGAGAATAACCCTGAGCCACAAGTCTAGCCTTGTTTCTAATTATAGTCCCATCCTCCCCTTGTTTATTTTTGAAAATCCATTTTGTTCCAATGAAATGAACATTTGGTGGAGGATCAACTAAAGTCCAGACTTGGTTTCTCTCAAAATTTTCAAGTTCTTCATGCATGGCGTTAATCCAACTAGAATCAGAAAGTGCATGACTAACATCTAAGGGCTCGAAAGAAGCAACAAAAGCAGAATTAGTGAAATGAGCGTGTGAGCGTGTTATCCTTTGATCAAGCTCACCAATGATCTGCTCGGGAGGGTGCATCCTTTGAACATGATGTGGAGCCTCATGGCGAGATGCAGTCTCCCCCTCAACTTGTGCGTTGGAGTGGTCCAAGATGACCGATATTGAGGTGGTTGCTTCGGGACCTTGTGCCGAAGTGGTCGAAGCGGGGTCAGCTTTGGGGGTTGATGTCAAGGGTAGTAGGAGTTCATCCTCGAACTCTCTGGGATCTTCTTCTTCAAAGATGGTTTGCTCCATGTCGTGTTCATTTGCCTGTTCAAAAGCAGAACTAATAGAGGGGGTTGATTCATCAAAAGTCACATCACATGACTCGATGACAGTGTTAGTCTCCAAATTATAAACACGATAAGGATGACCATGAGTAGTGTAACCCAAAAAGATCCTGTCAGAAGAACGCGACTCAAATTTATCCAAATTACCACGTTTTAGGATAAAGAAACGACAGCCAAAAACTCGAAGATGAGTAACCTTGGGCTGTCTCCCAAAACGTAGTTCATAAGATGTTAAGTTCAAAATTGAGCGCAAGAAAATTCAGTTTGAGATGTAACAAGCAGTGTTCATGGCCTCAGCCCAGAATTTTCTAGGAGTCCTGTGCTCATCGAGCATCGTCCTAGCCATCTCAACCAAAGTGCGGTTCTTCCTCTCAACGACACTGTTCTGTTGAGGAACCTGCGGAGCAGAGAATTGATGTTCTATGCCATGCTCCATGCAAAAGTCAACAAAGAGACTGTTCTTGAACTTAGTGCCATTATCACTTCGAATGAATTTTAATGCACCAGGGAGGTTAGTGAAAAGTCTCAAAGCCAAGCTCCGAAAGTGTGAAAACACTTCATCCTTGCTGGCAAGAAAGAAGACCCAAGAGTAGCGAGAGAAATCATCGACAATAACTAATACATACCACTTGCCGCCTAAAGAACTAACCCTGAGAAGGACCTACAGTGTCCATGTGGAGAAGTTCTCCGGGTTGTTCAGTCATCACTGTGGTGACTGGCGAATGCGAATGAGCAATTATTTTTCCATGTCGACAAGGAGCGCAAACTAAATTCTTCTCAAACTTGAGCTTGGGCAATCCTCGGATCAGACCTAGGGTACTTAGACGAGCGAGCAACTCAAAGCTCATATGCCCTAGTCTCCTATGCCACTTCCAAAGCTCAGAGGTAGAATGTGCAACAAAACAATGAGAAGAACCAGATGACTCAGAAAAATCAGCTCCAAAAACTCTCCCAACTCTAAAAATCTTACAGACCACAACGCCATCAGAATTGAGTAATTGCGAAGTATCGCGATGGAATCGCACTTCGAAGCCCTCATCAAGCAACTGAGATACAGACAACAAATTGTATCCCAGGTTTTCAACCAATGCAACATCTTTGAGAGTGAAATTCGAGTTAATTCTTACCACACCTTTACCTTTCACTCTACTCCTTCGATTGTTCCCGAAGGTGATATGTTCCCTTTGCTTGGTTGTGGTGAGGCTGGAGAACCATGCTGCATCTCCGGTCATATGGCGCGAACAACCGGAGTCCATGATCCACGTGCCCTCCAAGCCTCGGTCTATCGCCTACACATGATAAGAATATCTCAATCGCTCAGTGCTGGGGTGAGTGAAAAAATGACGAGGCATCCAGCACTGAGTGACACGAGTAGTAGGCACAGAAAAAGTAGACTGTCTACGCACATGATAATCGGAATGATGCAAAGTGCGAGGTCTACCTACATGCTAGGATCGAACAACATGACGAGGTCTCCTACTCTAACGAGGTACAAAGCTACTCGCCTGGGGTCTACCACCATATGGAACATGGTGAACACCTCGAGAAGCAAAACCTCTCCGAGAAGCACGAGGAGCCTCAAAGACAGGACGATAGTACAACTCAGACTCATGCATACCTAAAGATGGGTAATGCATGTCCTGGTAACTCATCGCCTGAGAGCGTCGCTCATCCTTGATGCGATGAAAACAGAAACCAACCAAATGACCCGCCCGCTGACAGTAGGAACAATGGAAAACTCTCCTAGGGGCACTCTAATGGGTCTTAGGAGCAACTCTCACAGGCTCCATGGGCTTCTGCTGAGTGGTTTTCTTTGGAGGGATTTTCTTGGCAGGAGGAGTGGTTTTCTTTTGAGCTCGGGTAGGTTTCTTGGCTGATGCAGTGTCTAACAGAGCTCTCTCTTTCTCTAGGGTAGTGGGAGAGGTAAAAACAGTTTTGTTTCCACTATCTGAAGGAATCCTCTCAAAACCCAAACCTAGAGCTAACCCTGCTGTGTCAGCACACATCTTGGTCTTGGCCAAGAGCAAATCCATCCTACCCTTACCTTCAGTGCATTTATTAACCACAGAAAGAAGGTATTCATTTTCAGACATGAGGTTCTCAGCTCGCTCTCTAACATTGCCTAGCTGGTCCTTAAGGGTAATGCAAGTGTCGCAAATAGGTTGCACATCCTTAGAACTACCGGCCCTATCCAATCTAGCCTCTAAATCATGAACATGTTTATCACGTAAATTAATGCTTTCGCGTAATAAAGAACAGTTCATGCAATCAATTATATCATGAGGACTAGAATCAACCACCAAAAGCTGCTTCTGTGCAGTCTCAAGCTCAGATAGAGTTTGAGCATGTACAGAACGCAACTGAGCAAGCTCACCCATGACTACAATACAAGATTCACATTCAGCATCATTAACTTTAGACTTAAGCATGGCATACTCAGTAGAAACAGATTCTAGCCTAAGTCTAAGGTCTTTTCTTTCTCTAGCGGCTTGCACAAGTAATCTATCCTGACCAAGAACTACTTCATTCAGTTCATCTAATTTAATTAATAGCTGGTCAGATGATAGTGGTACCTCAGATGAGTCAGGCTCATCGCCGCTGTGATCGCTGTCGGCCATGAAGCAAAGGCCGGTGAAGTCTCGTCCCTTCTTGTCCTTCTTGTCCTCCTTCCTTGGGGACTCCTCCTCCTCAGAGCTCGACTCCTCAGTTGAGGAAGTGTCGATGTCGCTGAGAGCGGAAACAAACGCTCTAGAAGCGGCTTTGGCTACTCTTTTAGCCACTTTGCCGCGCTTGCCCTTCACAAAAGGCTTCCTCTCCTTTTTGTGGTATTTGGGGCGCTCACTCTCATCTCTCTTTTTGAGTTTCGGGCAATTGGCCTTGATATGAGAAGTGTCGCCACACTCAAAGCAACCACTAAAACCACTTCTCCTCTGATCCCGTCTCTCATTGTGAAAACGGGTGAACCTTCTGGCAATGAGAGCAAGCTCATCATCATCCAGAGTGTCCACCTGCTCCTTTGTGATGGAGACCAGGGAGGACAAAGCAAAACCATCTGCAAAAACACAAGTGCCTGATGTGCTTGGTTCTGCAGTGGTTCCACGGCTAGTGCTAGAAACCAATGCCAACGGCTATGGCAAGGAGTTCCTGTGCACCGCAAGAGATGCCTTGGCAATCTCTGTGGACTTCAGCTTGCTGAAGAGCTCATCACATGTCAATGTGTCATAACCTGCGGACTCCTCAATGCTGGATATCTTCACTTCCCATATGCTACGGTCAAGAGCATAGAGAAGCTTGATAGCCCTATCGTGATCATTGTAAGCAAGCGTCCCGTTTGATCGCAAGTTACTCACTATCGCATCAAAGCGAGAAAACATGGCATCTATAGATTCACCAGGTGCCTGCACAAACAGCTGATACTGTTGATTGTATGTGCTTTGGTGCCTGGCCTTAATCTGTGTAGAGCCCTCATGAAAAATAGTAAGTGTTGTCCAAATTTCCCTAGCAGTCCTAAGGTGTTGCACCCTATCAAACTCACTTCTACTCAAACCAATGAACAGTATATTTCTTGCCTTGGAGTTGGCATTATACTGATCCTTCTCTGTTTGAGAGGTGCGAGTATCAGGGATGGAGTATTGTGAGTCCACAATCTCCCAAATTGCATTTCCTTGGCTTAACAAGTAAGCCTCCATGCGCACCTTCCAGTATGCAAAGTCAGTCCCATCGAACAGAGGAATTTTACTAGCTCTGTCCATGTCGCCAAGAGATCACAAAACCGGTTAAGGTCAACTGGTGATCTTAACCTGCTCTGATACCAATTGTTGGACCGGAAATGGCGACCAGAGGGGGGGTGAATGGGAGCTTTTAAAATTTCAGGCTAAAAATAGCCTTCTGTTTTAATTCAGTCTACTGCGGAACAGGCTTCGAACACAACCTTCGAAGTTCTGGTTCGGAGGTATATGACGGCTCCGAACACAGGCTTCGCAAGGAGCAAAAGTTCGAAGCCAAGAAGACTTCGCTCCACTCACAACCCCGGAAAACCAACTCTGCTAAGTCAGTGCAGGCTCCGCACACAGGGTGCTTCGAGCAGGCTTCGCACTTCACCCTTCACAAGAGTGGACTACCCTCTAAGGACTTCGACCAACTACTTAGCGACAGCAACTGGTGCTGGGCTTCGTACACCGAAGGTCTAAACGCACACTAACAGACTTCGCTAGGAGCTTAGACACGATAGAAAACACGGGCTTCGATCAGGGCTTCGCTAGTAAGCAGCGAGGTCTAGCCTCCTGTTACACAGAGCGAATGCACACTGAAAAACACACTTCCCATAAAACACCCTTCGCCTAGACAGGCTTCGGTGCATTACTACTAGCGAGGTATGCAAACAAGCTCAAGCAGAAACACAACACAGAAGCAGGGCTTCGCTGCTTGAACAAGGAACACTAAAAATGAACTCACTGGATGAATACAAAGAGTGGAGGCTAGTACAGGAGCTCAACAGTAAATGCTCAAAGTATTTAAATGTTACCTACCCAGCCCCCATATTTATAGCCTACAATTCACCTAAGTGAATTGACTACTTTGCCCCTAGGGTTTACATTGGTTTTGTCTCTACAGAACAGAGGGGTACAAAAGGTAGTCAACTTTATTCTGGAGGTTTCTCTGCCAGCTTTGCAGAGGGGACAATGTCAGCTTTTTGCAGAGCAGACAATGTCAGCCTTTGCAGTCTTTGACCTTTCTGAAGCCCCCCTTCGCACGCGAGGGGTGCGGTAGCTTCGGAGAGAAGCCTTGAGCCTGACGGCCTTCGCTTCACAGAAGATAGCCTCCGAGACAGTGACGATTTTGAGTTGAAGCCGTCAAAGCCCTTGGGCCTTCGCACCACCACCTCCGGAGTGGACCACCACGGCTTCGCAGCTTCTCCCGGCTCGAACTCCGTCAGTCCGTGTACCGAAGCCATGCATGGCCGAAGTACCACAAGACAACCACACTCCGAAGCCCCACCTTCGGAGTACCACCCTTCGAAGTCCCTCCTTCGTCCAAGGCCTCCGCATGAAGCATTCCATGAGCACTTCATCGCAGTGTCTCTCCCCGAGCACACTCCTCGACGAGCCTCACCCGGACCATGCCTTCGATGCACCTCGACTTCTGAGACCTTCGTCGGGTACCCTTCGAGTGCCTCCCACTGGAGCACACTTCGAACCCTTGCCTCTGTTGAGGACTTGATCCACCATACTACGAAGTCACTCCATCCGGAGTACCCTTCGAAGTGCCTCACTTCCGAGGACTTTGTCTCGGAGTACCTTCACCCGGAGCCACGCTCCGCACTTACTGCCTTCTCCTGGCACACCTCGACCCAAGGTCCGACCTTGACCCCTTCGCAGCCACCGTGACAGAGCTCCCTGCTCCCCTGGCATCAAGCCTCCTACTTGACCCAGGTTCACCTGCCGCAAACCGTCCGTCGCCTCCGAAGTCCCCTGCGCACCACAGATGAGCAGACAAGTGTATCCAGTACTCCGGAGACCTCTCCGGGTTAGCAACCTTCGGCACACACTCCGGTGTACCACCCAAAGTACCGAGACCTTCGGTACAAACCCAGTCATCGTGAACTGTCGGACCCCTCCGACAGGCACACTCCGCTGCAACAGCTGCAGCAACCAAACCAACCTCTGTACACCTTCGGAGATCCAACCTCTGAACCCCTTCGGAGGTACCCCTTCGAACCAGAGGTTAAACTCTATCAATCACTCATCACACTACGAAACCAACCCTTGGTTTCTCACAAACTTAGTGAGCTAAAAGCACAGTGAGCCATGGGTGGTACTCTCTATTTGTTTACCTACCAAATCGTCCATTTCATAACCCAAGACATTTGAATTTGATGAGGACGATTTGTACGACTCACTAATATGACCAGGGGACTTAAGCGCTAGATTTTTCACCAAATCGGCCTTTAGTTATTTTACTAGTTCTGCCCCCCGAGTCCCTCATGAGGACGCGGTCCTTACTTAGCGAGGATAGAAGCTGGCTTGCCAGCCAACTTCGGTCTCCACACCTGGCATGTCCTAGCTACAACTATGGACCCACTGGGTGGGCTACCTTTGCATTCTTTGGCCTCTTTTTCTCTAAGATACTCAGCACGAATACGTTGCAATCTCCTCTGTTGGGACTTAGTCATCCCGGGAGGTGCCCATGAAGCTCGCGGCTTGGTTTCGGGCGTCACAAATTTGCTCCCAAAACCTTCGGCTGAACGGGGTGTACCTAGAATGACCTTAGCTACCTACGGGCCAAACTCATGCTCCTGTTGATGGTTTGACCTTTTTGGCAGGGGTGACAGAGGGAGTTTGTCCTCGACCCTTCTCCTATGCCTCTGGAGAAGCATCCCAAAAGTTACCTTTGGCTTTTTGCGGGATTTAGCCCAAGATGGCTTGTCGACATTTACTTTCCACACTCCTACCACATGGTTCTTCAGCATGAGCATGCATGTGTGAGGCTTTCCAATGATGACTGCCTTTCCTTTAGATAACTCGGCCTATTCGAGCCGAATTAGTACCTTCTTCCCGTCAAGATCAATGTTGTTTATGGGAAAGGGATCATGATCTAGCTTCATTCTAGGGCTAGAATCTATCTTCAATCGTCCTTCATCTATGGCCGATTGAACTTGTCGACGAAAAATGTTGCATTCATTATTAGACTGGGAAAGCGAATCATACCACTTACAGTATGCACGTTTCTTCAAGTCGTCGGCAGATTGAATGACGTGACCTTTGGGCAACCTGAGGAGCTTGATTTTCAGCAGAAAATGAAATATTGTATCACATTTGGTCATATCAAATGAGTACTTAACTTCGTTGGCCCGACTCTTAGCGGGAGACGACCATAATTCGGAGCACGTGATTGTTTTAGATCCACTGGGCTAGGTCCATTCGGCCGTGTACATGTCAGTAGAATCTTCTTCTCTCGATGATTCTTCTTTGAAGTTCTCCACGATGTGTAGCTCGACCTTAGGCTCACTAAAAACTTTGACAGACCTTTTGGCCCTGGCTCGGCCTTCCTGGTCTAGAGCCTGCTGTAAAACCTGACTAACATCGAGGAAGTTTCGGTCATCTAGCTTTTCCTTAATTTCAGAATGCAAACCATTGAAAGCTAAGTCGGCCAGATCCCTCTCAGAGATATTTAAACTAAAACGTCAGTTCCCAGTGTCTCGGATCACCTAATGTAGTCAAAGACACTCTCATTGGTTTTCTAGTTAACCGATGTCAAATGTGAGTGCCTAAGTTCGGTTTCCCCAATGTAAAAATAATCATGGAAATTATGTTCTAACTGGGCCGAAGTCTAAACGGAGTTCGGCGGTAGTGACGAAAACCAAGTGAAAGCAATGTCGGACAGCGATAAGGAAAATAATCTGAGCTTAAGCGCATTCGACCCGCTTGCTTCACCACACTGTGCTAGAAATTGGCCTATATGCTCTAGAGTGGTCTTGCTACTCTCACCAACAAACTTGGTGAACTCAGGAACCCTAAAGTTGCGAGGATATGGGATGGCATTGAAATGGTCTGGGTACAGCTTACGGTAAACCCTAATCTGATCTTGAGGCGTGTAACTAGTGCATTCCCTAACAATAGCACAAATTCGCTCGTCAATATCCTCTATTCTTCCGGCATGCGTGCATCTCTCGTGCGGGAGCACGACGCATGGTGGTATGTCGGGATGTCGGTCATGGGTTCCCTCGTCTCGTGTCGGCTCATGATAAATGTGATGCTCAGGCCTACGCGGGTATGCGGGAGTAGGAGGTGCGGGTAGCATGTGAAAGGGCAGCATGGGCGCATGCGGTGTGTAATAAAACAGGGCGGTCTGACCGGCCATAGGGCTAGTTTGACCGTAGGCACATTGGCCAGTCGGACCGGCATGGTAGCCAGTCTGACCGTAGGTATACAGGTCGGTCGGGTCGGCCTAGTAGCCTGTCAGACCGACTGTCATCATTGATGGTTCCTGGTACGTGCTGGTTTGGTCAGCCTAAGGGCTGACCTGACCGACATTGGTGTGCATGGCCTCAACCCCAGAAATTGGAGGTGTATATGTAATGGCCTTTTCGGTGCTCCTATCGGTTCTACTGTGTACGTGGTGCATGTGGGGTAGGCTAGCAATCGGGGTGTGAGAAACAGCCTCGGAAAAGCTGAATCTCCTAAACATCGATTCCATTTCAGGCCCTAGTCGATTTGAGAATGTAGCACTAACGGCCTGATCCACTGTAGCGACTATCTCTTGTCTAATCTCTAAGGGGGATAAAGACGTGAGGGATGGTGGTGGTACCATGTTTTCGAAGGGGTCTTGGATGTCGATGTCACTCTTGATGAAGCCTGTGTGAGTTTTCGTGTAGCGCCCGAGCATGAGGGCGTGGAATTCCTTCGTCTTGGCCCGATCCTCTTTGGGGATGTCCGCGAGAGTGGGGAGGATGATGTTGTGGTTGTCGATTTCCCTGCTCATGCCCATCGGGTCCATCAGCGATAGGGGTATTGTTGTCGTAGTCATAGTAGTCGTGGCCGATGTATCCGCAGCCGATGTAGACGTGCTCGTCATGTCGATGTATTCTCGAGCGGAGTCGCCAAAAAGTGTGTTGACATGAAAATGTGCCCACACACTTGGGTCAGTTCGACGATCCAAAAACACACGGATACTTAGGGATAAACTAAAGCGTGACAAGATGCTGACGTCGCATTCTGACGGATCCTTAACGGTTGTAAGGGTAACAGAGTCGTCAGGTAATCAAACAAATATTAAGAAATAAAGTTCTATTAGCCGATGTGTGAGAACATAACTAAAAATAAAAAAACTTAATCAAACAGGACAGAACAGGGCCGATTCTGATCTGCAATAAAAAACGCGGTTGGACCGAAGGTATACTCCTGGTCGGACAGGTGATGCGAAGTATCGCTGAAGGAGGGCCTTGGCGTTCTGTTGCGAAGGGGTCACCGAAGGTGGCTTCATCGTTTTGGTGCGAAGGGGGTCACCAAAGGTGGCTTCAGCATTCTGATGCGAAGCGGTCTTTGGGAGGTCAGACCGACGGAGGGTAACCGGTCAGACCGACAATAAAGCTTCGGTCAGACCAGGGCTTCGCCACCGCGGAGTCTGGTGCAGAGCAATTTACTGCAGAGGGTTATCGCCGAAGAGGGATTCGGCACGACGGTGAAGGGTGCTCCGGCATTGAGTGGTCCACTGCGATGAGGTTATCGCTGAAGGGGCTTTGGCGCAACGGCGAAGAGTGCTCCAGCAGCCTTGTAGATGAGTATCAATCACCCCCCAAAACGCCTCGGCGATGACTTTGAAGGTGCTTCCTCTACAAAATAGTAAAAGATCAAGTGCAATTCGTACTAGAGGCCGAACTCCCAATGGTAGCAGAAAAAAACCGATAAAATGATAAAAATACATTTTGTGGATTAAACGGGAGATTCACGAGCGAATCAACAAGGGTTAATGTGATTTCGACACGGCGAACGGAGGGCTTTCAGTGCAAACCCATGAAGATGTACGTTACTTAGCTAATCCTAGGGCAAGGAAGTTGATTAAAAGGTAAAAGGACGATTTAAAGCGAGGGCTTTGTGTTGATAAGAAAGCGGGGTCCCTTGAATCGGCCTCACCCCTATATTTATAGGGGCTGGTCTCACCTAATCTGAGTAGGATTTGGCCAGGTGGTTAAGATTTGGATAAGAGATCTCACCTAATCTGAGTAGGATTCAGCCGAGTGGTTAAGATTTGGATAAGAGATCAAAAACAGCCGAACCATACTAATGTGATATGAACTCTACCAGCCGGAGTGGGCCTCCATGGGCCTCGCCGAAGCTAGCCTGCCAGGCCAAAACCTACAGGCCGTCGATCGGGCCCACTAGGTCGAAGCCTGCCTATGAAGCAGGCCTCCGAAGGTGCTACCGAAGCCCAATGCAGGACGGGCCTTCGGCGCTTCAGGGCTTCGGCCTTTGCTGGAGATGGCATATTTTCGGCAGAAATTACCAAAATTGATATTTCGAAAATTTCGACCATTAATGCCAAATTCGAGTGTCAACACTTGTTTCAACATCATTCATATATTTAGAGAAAGAAGTTAGGAATTCACAAAATATACGCCTCAGCAATTGAACCTTTGGTTCGTGCCCTATTCCTCACATAACGCTTCAAAGTATACAAGCGCCTTTCAATTGGGTACATCCACCCATATTGCTAAGGACCTCGGAGCAATGCCTCATATGGTAAATGTACAGCAAGGTGTATCATCACATCAAAAAAGGCCGGTGGGAATATTTTCTCAAGTTGGACCAAAATTATTGGAATTTCTTTCTTTATTGTAGCCAACACATCCTTGTTAAGAGACTTGCTACACAATTCTCTAAAAAACTTTCCTAATTTATCTATTGCTCCATAAATGTCACTGTCCAAAAATCCTCTCGTGGTAGCTAGTAATTTTCTTTGCAAAAGAATGTGACAATCATGTGTTTTTAGCTCTTGTACCTTGGTTCCTTCAGCATTTAAACATCTTGAGTTGTTGGAAGCAAACCCATCTGGAAACTTTACCACCCACAAATATTCACAAAACATCTTCTTTTGTTGTGTGGACAAGGTGTATTGAGCATGATGCATATGAATGCCCCTCATCCCTAAGATGCAGCTCCCTTCTAATTCCTAAATATTTGAGATCTAGACTTGCTTTCACTATGTCTTTTGTCTTTTTAGATATATTGATAATTGTCCCAATCCAGGTCTCACATATGTTTTTCTCAATATGCATGACATCAAGATTATGTCTCAACTTTAAATTCTTCCAATATGGTAACTTCACAAACTAACCATCTGGCTCCAAATTTTCACATGATCCTCATCCATGTCAACACGCTTCCTTTTGTTGGATACATGTTCCTTCCTAGGTCTAACATCCTTAATCTTCTCCAATTCATCCAACAAATCTTCAGTAGAAAATTTACCTAGTGGATCATTGCTCTCATGAATTCCAAAAAATTCATTGTTTCTTCGCAAATGATGTTCCCTTGGCAGAAAATGGAAGGGGCCAAAATAACCAACTTTGCTCTTTAAGACATATGAAAGAGGGTGCTTGTCACAGTGGATACATGCATAATAGACTTTCGTGGTACACCCTAAAAGAGTGCTCAAAGATGGTAGTCATGAATGAACCACAAAACTACAACACGAAGATTATAGATTTTACCACTAAGAGCATCCTAAGTGCGCACACTTGACCAAAGGTCAAGTTAATTTCAACAAGGCGTTCTAAAAATACATCAAAGTCCTTCCCGGGTGATTTAGGACTAGGAATAAGCAAAGCCATCATGAAATTTGACTCCTCCATGCATGCCCAAGGTGGAAGATTGTAAGGCACAACAAATACAAGCCACATGTTGTATTTTGTGGTTTGCTCCGAAAAGGGATTGAACCCATCGGTAGAAAGGCCAAGCCTAATATTTCTAGCATCTTTAGCAAAATCTGGATATTCTCAATCAAAATCTTGCCATGCTTCACCATCAGATGGGTGCCTCATTTCCTTGTCATTGTGCTCCTGCTTTAGCCTGTGCCATTGTGCTTCTTACACTGATTCTTTGGAAACAAACATCTTCTTTAGTCTATGTACTAATGGAAAATGTTGTGGCACTTTTTGTGGAACTTTCTTTCTTTCAAGATCTTTCCATCTTCATTCACCATGAATTTGGAAATTGTTAAGATTGCCTCTTGTATTTCTAAACAATACACAATTATTTATGCATACATGTATTGATTCATAACCAGAGCTTTCATCATTATTTCCATCTTGAGTTTCATCAGCCCGTTTATCTTCTCTTCCTGTAGTGTGTAGCCCTCTTAATATTTTGTCAAAACAATCAGAACTATAATTGTCATCCCTGTTCACACCAACATGTTGCACATTACTATCATAATCAGCAATGTGATGCTCAATAACATCTATAACCAAGCTCTTTCTATGGTGAATCCATCGGGTATATGTATTTTCCATGCCATTTGTGAAACCAAGGGTGGTTTCGGTCTGGATGATGAGTGATTGACAAGGATGAGCGGTTGAGTGATGGAGTGTTGGTTTGAGTGCATCGAGGGGTTCGATGTAAAATGGATGATTGTGTGCCGAGGGTTTCGGCGGTGCGTCGCGTTCTTGTTTTGGCTTGTCTTGGATGTGCAGGGTGGAGATGCTAACCGACTATCGATGGCGAGTGATCGAGGGTCAAGCGGGGAGCTCGATGCCGAAGGATCAGGGAGGCCGGGCGAAGTTGGAGAAGATCTCAAGAGTGCACGAAGAGACCGAGCAAGACTTGGACGGACGGTTGACTGCGACAGCGTGATGACCGGGTCTGCGAGAGGGAGGCCAGGGCAAGCATTTAGGCGACTCGAGGGGATCGAGAGCAGAAGTGTCTTGATGGCGCTCGGAGTCGCAAAGCAGTGTCACAAGTCGAAGGGTTGAGATGCTTTGTAAGTTTTTGCTGAAAACCGTCGCATATCTAGTTTTGTTAATTTTAAAAGTTTGGAGTCTTTTTACTTTGAGTCAATGTGTAATAAAAAGTTGAGAGTCTAGAGTAATTGTACTCCTTTGGTATATTTTTCAGAATTTTTTAATTCTGAAAATATATTACAAGGAATAGGTCTTTTGTGTAATTTTCAATTCTAGAGGGTTCTTTTTAGAAAATACCCCCATGGTTGGCCTATAAATAGGGGACCATATCCATGTGCAGGTGGGGGATTTTTGGCTATTTTTTTTGGCTGAACCAAATATCAATTTTATACAAATTCCTTCTGCTTTTGTGTTTGGATCAATTCTGAGTATTCCTGTTCACCATCAAGCAAAGGAACAGTGCAGCGACTAGATAAGAGAATTCCTGGCGCAGGTATGAATTTGAACTGAAATCGATTTTGAGAGCTGCTTTCTGGTGAATCTAGTGTAGAAGTTGATATTGATGTTTATACATCTTTTGTTGAATATGGTTTGAATGATCCATTTTTGAAAGTTGCAACTAATTTCTGTGATTCCTTCTTAATTCTTTTGCCGATCAAACAAGGCATCACAGTGCTAAAATTTTTCCAGATCAGCTATTTCAGTTTTTGGTTTAGTATTCTACATGTTTGATGAAATGTTTCTTCAATTGTTCATCATCATATTGGCTGATTCTTGGAGTGTTTCCTAAGCAAATCATTTATGGATCAAAACTTTGTGGCAAACTTTTCTTAATTTGCTCTTGGGTCTTAAGTCTGGATAAGCAAAAAGATTTTCGGATGAAGACTTGTGATCTGTAATAGTGTTGTCCGGGAGCACTGTTTGGTTTAAGTTTTCCTTCACTTCGTTTCTGGATTAGCTACAGCAGTTTTTCCTCCTGATTTTACTACAGCAAGAAGGAAATCTTTCTAGATAGCTATAGAAGAGATTATATGACGTGCTACAATGTTTTTTCTTGAAATCGCGTGATTTGCAACAGTTTCTGTCCGTAGCCCTATATCACGTAAGTAGTCTGTCTCTGCTTTTCTTGATCTGCTACAATTGCTGTAATTTTACTTCAAGAGCACCATGGTCATCATCAGTGTGGATCATCTATAGTGCCAGGGAGAGCTAGTGATCTGAGGTTCAGTTGAATTTGTGCTGATGGATTGCTCAAAACTCATTCTGATTTTACTGTTCATATCTAGTTTTATGTAGAAATCAGAGTGCCATGTCTCTTTTCTAGTTTGCTTGTGTGTTCTATTGTTTCAGCCATGAGTAATTTTTGAGTGTGGCCAAATGCTGAAGACATTAGGTTCCTGATGTGTTTTTTGGTGAATCTTTGTTTTTGTTGTATTGAAGTGCTTGTTGGTTTGTTCTGACGGAAAACAGTGCTTCATATTCCTGTTCATTTTGTCTGTCCGCAATCACTGTGTGCCATCAATCCTTATTGTGTTCAGGAGAGGAAATCAGCTGATTGCGTGTTCTGTTTGTTGTCCACTTAATTCAGAGAACCAGAAATTTTATTTTCAGCCATGAACCTTCTTCTAGAAAAATTTCTGCATACCTTGGAGAATTAATTTCATGTGAGTTTTTCATCAGTTTCAGCAAGGTTTGAATGAAATTCTAATGTAATGCTGAAAACTGAAATCAGATTTCAGAATTGTTTGATAAATCTGTATCAGTTTTGAATTCTGAAACAATCTGATTTACTGGTCTTGTTCAGCTTTTAGAATTGAAACAGTATTCTGCAAATTGTTTTGAGATGATTTCAGAAAATTGCCAAAAAACAGTATCATATTTGATACAGTTTGAAATCAGGACAACATCTGAAGTTTGAGTTCAAAGATAATACCTCTGGTTATGTTTGATTGATTGAACTAGTTTCAGATGCACTTTTGTTGCCAGGATATTTACCATCTATTGTAGAGTTCTTGTGTGAGATTTTTGCTTGGGTCTTCTCCTGGACATTTTTGTTGCTGTCATGAGTTTTTTTACTGCCGGCCTGAAGCTATTGTCACTAGAAGATATTTGCTATAATCTGCCACAATAGATGCATGCTTAATTGCTCTAGTTTATTTTGGAAAATATTGTGCATCTTTTCAGCAGTTTTCCTTCTGATTTTTGGTAGAATCAGTTCTTGTGTTTTTAATTACTGCTGGTGCTTGTGTGAAACTGGTTCAGAACAGAACTGAGTTTAGTTTGGTGTTCTGCTTCAATTATAGTATTGCAATGTCTAATCATCAAATAAAATCAAATCTACTAGAGGCTTGCATAACTATACTTGGTTAAGTCTGAATTTAGTACTGCTGTGAATTGATTACTGGTTTAGTTCAGATCTGAGTTCATTCCAGATTACATTGTTGGCAGAATTGAAGTGTAAAAGTATACTGTGTTCTTGATCCAATTGACTATTACACTGAATTTTCAGAAGTTGAGTTCATCTTCAAAATAGTTTGCTCAAACCTGTTGTGTTTTATGAATTGGTTTATGTACTACTTAATCAAAGTGTTAACACATATCTGATTCATAGTCTTTTGAGGTCATGTTCTGAAAATTCAGATTTAAACTTTGTTCACTATTCTATTTACAATCCAAAATGTTTTATTCTCATCAGAACAGATTCAAAATGCCTAACTGATGTTCTGATTGCTTTTCCTGCTGAGTTCTGAACTCTGTCGGCACTTTAGTGACCTACTGACCAAGTCGGAGTTTCAAACACCAAATTCCTGAGGGAGTCGGCACTTCAAACTCCGACTAAGCTATTTCAACACTTCAAACTCCGATTTGCTCTAAACAGTGATTGTGAACCAAGTTTTGCACTGTTTTTGTACTGATTGGTTCAAACTTGATTTTTGATGATATTAGAGGTGTGTTGGGTGTTTTGAAAAGGCCATCTATTTCACAAGAAATTAGTCGAGGCGCCTATTCACCCCCCCTCTAGTCGCCATTCCGATCCCACAATTGGTATTAGAGCGGGTTAGATCACCAGTTGACCTTAACCGGTTTGTGATCCTTGTTTTGGCGACATGGAAAGGAACTCAAAAAACCCGATGTTTGATGGTCATGACTTTGCTTATTGGAAGGTGCGCGTGGAGGCTTACCTTCTAAGCCAAGGAAGTGCTATTTGGGACATCGTCGATTCCCAATATGTGATCCCTGAAACGCGAACCTCAAAGACTGAAAAGTCACAGTACGAATGCAATAGCAAAGCAAGAAACATATTGTTCATCAGTCTGAGTCGCGGAGAGTTTGATAGGGTCCAGCACCTACGAACTGCGCGTGAAATTTGGACCACTTTGAAAACTTTTCATGAGGGCACTACCCAGATTAAGGCTAGGAGGCAAAGCACATATAATCAAGAGTACCAAATGTTTGTGCAAGGCCACGGCGAATCGGTAGATGCCATGTTTGCGTGTTTTGATGGGATTGTCAGTAATTTGCGTTCCACTGGGACTTTGGCTTACTCTGACCATGATAGGGTGCTTAAACTTTTCTATGCTCTTGATCGTAGCATATGAGTGAAGATCTCTAGTATTGAAGAGTAAGCAAGTTTTGACACTCTGACTTGCGATGAACTCTTTAGTAATCTTAAGTCCACCGAGATTGCCAAGGCGTCTCGACCAGGAGCTGAAAAAGCTTTGTTGCCTTCGATTGCTTTGGTTTCCAGTCCTGGCAGTGGTACCTCATCTGGAGGTAATTTGTTTGGCATTTCTAGAGTTTGTGCTTATTCTGGTGCTTTTGATTTGTCCTCCCTTGTCTCTGTCACAAAAGAACAAGTGGACGCTGTAGATAATGAGGAGCTAGCTCTCATTGTCAAGAAGTTCACTCGCTTCTACAATGATAGACGAGACCAAAGGAGAGGAGGGTCACAGGGGTCTTTTCAGCAGTTTTCCTTCTAGTTTTTGGCAGAATCAGTTCCTGTGTTTTTAATTACTGCTGGTGCTTGTGTGAAACTGGTTCAGAACAGAATTGAGTTCAGTTTGGTGTTCTGCTTCAATTACAGTACTGCAATGTCTAATCATCAAATAATATCAAATCTACTAGAGGCTTGCAGAACTATACTTGGTTAAGTCTGAATTTAGTACTGTTGTGAATTGATTACTAGTTCAGTTCAGATCTGAGTTCATTCTAGATTACATTGTTGGCAGAATTGACGTGTAAAAGTATACTGTGTTCTTGATCCAATTGAGTATTACACTCAATTTTCAGAAGTTGAGTTCATCTTCAGAATAGTTTGCTCAAACCTATTCTGTTTTATGAATTGGTTCATGTACTACTTAATCAAAGTGTTAACACATATCTAATTCATAGTCTTTTGAGGTCATGTTCTGAAAATTCAGATTTAAACTCTGTTCACTATTCTATTTACAATCCAAAATGTTTTATTCTCATCAGAACAGATTCAAAATGCCTAACTGCTGATTGCTTTTCCTGCTGAGTTTTGAACTCTGTCGGCACTTTAGTGACCTACTGACCAAGTCGGAGTTTCAAACTCCGAATTCCTGAGGGAGTCGGCACTTCAAACTCCGACTGAGCTATTTCGACACTTCAAACTCCGATTTTCTCTAAACAGTGATTGTGAACCAAGTTTTGCACTGTTTTTGTACTGATTGGTTCAAACTTGATTTTCGATGATATTAGAGGTGCGTTGGGTGTTTTGAAAAGGCCATTTATTTCACAAGAAATTAATCGAGGCGCCTATTCACCCCCCTCTAGTTGCCATTCCGATCCCACACCATTCATCAATATATGCTTCCTCACAAGATGTTGATGTTGGCACTTCTAATTAAAGCATCTACTACATGGACACAAAATTTTATAATTTTCACTAGACTTTCCTTGAATGAATCTCATAAATCCTTCAACACCAATAATGTGTTCATAGGAAAACAGTTTGCTATGTACCCAACTTCTATCGATCTATTATCAATAATTGCAGAAAATTCAAAATGAACAAGTCTAAACAAATAAAAAACTTATATTGAACAGAAATGTTGTTGGCAACTTGCTAAACCTAAGTTGCTACTTCAACAGACAGGTGGACGATGTGGAGCTTCAGAGGCAATGGCGGGATGCGGTGCGACGATTGTGGACCAATATGCAGTGGCGGCCAGTGTGGAGCGGGATGCAGTGTGGTCAGTGTGGATTTGCCGATGCCATTGGGCGTGGCTGTTGGCGGCTGTTGGTGGCTAGAGTGGAAGACTCTAGCATCCGGAACAAGGGTTTGGAAATAAAAGTGTGCCATTAATTATATAAAAGGTGCGACAATTTTTATCCAGCACAACCGATTGACTATCTCTGTGGTAAGGACAGTGCCCACTTCCCTTGAAGTCTGGGGTTCAAATCCCTCCAGAGTGCATGATTCATTTTTTTATGGCAAGCCAACAGCAGTGCGGTGTGGGCATGAGCCAACAGTGAGGCCTAGGCTAGCCAAGAGCTGCCCAAAAGAAGAAAAATAGTAGAGTGGACAAAAATGGGAAAACATAGAAGAATTTCAATTTTCTTTTATAAAACACATATACTATCGATCTATGATGACAATTAAAAAATTGTGACAAACATTGCACTATCTATGATTGTTAGCAAAGGATCGTCATAAAGTCCAAATTGTCCATTTATCAATATGTGACGAAAATTCATATATTGTTACAAACATTGCCCTACCCATGATGGTTAGCAAAAGATCGTCATAAAACCTAGTCCCAATCTAAAGTCTAAATGGTCCATTTATTGATATAGGAATAAAGTTCATATACTGTCATAGACATTGTCCTTTCCATGATAGTTTCAATAAACGTCACTATAAATCCGTCATGGACTAAAGGATTTGTTGTAGTGTGTTTGTGCAAGGCCCTAGTGAATCGGTAGATGCCATGTTTGCCCCCTTTGACTGCATTGTGAGCAAATTGTGCTCCAGTAGGACGTTAGTTTACTCTGACCATGATAGAGCAATCAAACTTTTCTATGCTCTCGATCATAGCATATGGGAGGTGAAGATCCCTATTATTGAGGAGTCAGAAAGTTATGACACGTTGACTTGTGACGAGCTCTTCAGTAAGCTCAAGTCCACAAAGATTGCAAAGGCATCTCGACAACGATTTGAAAACTCTTTGCCACCATCCATGGCACTAGTTTCCGGTTCTGGCAGTGGCACCTCATCTGGTTCTTCTGGCATTTGTGATTTTGTTGGTGGTTTTGCTTTGTCCTCTCTGGTCTTTATCACAAAAGAGCAGGTGGACACCTTGGATGATGAGGATCTTGCTCTCATTGTCAAAAGGTTCACCTGGTTCTCACTACAAGAAAACAGGGAACTTCTGTTGGCCAAAGCCAATGGAAGTTAGGCCAATACCAACGGAAGAAGGTAACTTCCATCGGCAAAACCCTAACTTCTGTCGATATTTGGCCTATGGAGGTGTTTCGATGGGAGTTAGCTAACTTCTATCGGCGGTTAACTTCCGTCGGCCAGGCACGACCGACGAAAGTTACCGGGGACCTTCGGCCATGTCAGCAAACTACCTTACTTATGTTGGCCTGGGCCTTGGCCGACAGAAGTTAATGCGGCCTAACTTCTGCCGGCTATGGTCAGCCGATGGAAGTTAATGTCCAGTAACTTTTGTAGCTGACGGAAGTTAATGCCCACTATCTTTTGTCGGCTGATGATAGCTGATGAAAGTTACCTAGATTTTTTTGAATATTTTTCTGGTTCTCTCATTCACATTCACATCCAACAACAAAATCACAAATTCACATTCATATATCCAAAACATAATCACACATTCACATTCAAATCCATAAACACATTCACAAAACATTCACATTCACATTCTCCACTTTCACAAACCATTCGCCTCCACATTCATAAACCATTCACATTCACAAACCACAAACTTAACCATTCACCTCCACATTCAGAAACCATTCACATTCACAAACCAAAAACTTAACCATTCACTTCCACATTCACAAACCATTCACATTCATAAACCACAAACATAACAATTCACATTCACATTCTCCACTTTCACAAACCATTCACATTCACAAACTTAACAATTTAAAGTCACAACTCATATTTAAAGGCACAAGTCGTGTTCAAATTAACAAGTCACGTTCAAATCCATAAAGAAACAAGTCATACTCACTCAACACCCTCACTTGGTTGGTTCGAGTTGTGGGTGTCGTCGCTACCTCTAGGATCATTCACAGTTGAAGTTGAGGGCCCATCCTAACCGGGAGTACGGACAATCTGAAGCAATAGATAAAATTAGGGAAACATTATCAACTAATAAGCCAACTCAAATAACCATCTCAACACTAACTCAAGTAACTCGAGTAATGATATGTCAGGAGGTACCTCAGCTGCAAAAGGAGTACCAACTGAAAAGAATGGTGGTGGGGGAGGTATCGGTTGGAATTGCGACATGTCAAATCCTTGCTAACGAGCCATTTGCCATACATATTGTAATGCAATCAGTTAGTTTTAAACCTATTGCTAAATGCTATATAGTTGTAATACAGCAAACTGAACTTACTTGCATCATCGCCTGCTGATGTGCCATGAAAACAACATTATACTCTTGATACTACCTCATTGCCTCGTGTGACTGCCTCAATTCTTCTGATAGCTAAATAACTTACGGGTTTTTTTCTGAGCGGCGATGACTAGAGCTAACTCCTAAGGATCCCTACGACGACTGAGCTGACTTTTGAGCTGTGACCTCCCTTGAGTCAATAACTCTATTGAATATAGAATACCTGCAACATTGAATACATTATTTACTATTACAGTACCATATACAAAACATTAAAAAACATCGGCTCACCGTCCATGAATCTTTCCACCTCTACTAGAGTACACGACCATTGGGTCGACAGGTTACCTCCACCAATCATACTCCTCTCCATGGAGTTGAACTATTTGTTGACCATATTGCATCTGCAAAAAACCAACAATGTCGATTAGATGGAGAAAAATGATACAAACTCTTCAAATTTTTAACATCTCACCAAATGATCCATGGCTGACTGACTACACAAGGTATCTAGATGTGAAGGATCTACTCCTTTATGACCACGTATATAAACCTCAATGTCACTTGGCGCAACACCAGTTTTACCATCCTGTAGATATGAGTTAGTCGCATTATAATGTATATATAGATAAAGTGACAAGTGTAGGTCTTACCATGCATTTAGCCAAGTGGATATGTGCATCGACCCCATATATGTGCTTTGGATCCGTTCCGCGACAAAGTATTTTTTTTCTCGGAAACCTTCTTGAATTCACTTGAAGACCAAAGCTTGCATAATTCAAAGTAGGCATCGTCACGGTGTGTAAAACATGGAATCTTCTCCTAAACAGATGTAAAGATTCTACATTATATGAAAATAAATCTCAAAAATCAAAGATTAAAAGAGTTAGAATTGTTTACCGAACGATATTGCTCCTAAGTCAAGTATATTTCTAAAGAACCTATCGCATTGTCCATTTGTTGCCCTAATTTCTCTGTGTAGTACTGATTGTTCACCTGAATCTAGGCATACAAAATCGTGTCCTTCACAACCTTATGTGCATTGTTGTTTAAGACAACAAAGGCATGATTATAGTGATTGCCCGATTCTAGCAAGCAAAAACGTAACTGCAAAAGTCATGATTATTAACCTACTATAACTCTATAAGTTTTGTGCTAAAACAAAACAATGCATGAAAAAAATCATACCCAGAGGTCATGACACACTACACCCTAGGAAGTTCTGTAGTACCCGTCAGGAGCAAACTGGTATTGGTCCCAAGTCGTACATAGTTGCTGCTCATCGGTCGGCAGTGTCAGCACCCCTGGGTAGTGAAGACAACATAGGTTACCTAATATCTGGTTAATCTGCCTGACCCTTGAAGTACCGTCAAACCTAGAGTCAATCCAAGATCTGGAAATACATAATAAATAAAGTTAATAAACTGAAATAAATTTTTAATAGTAAAGCACAACACTAGAGTATGAGACTTACCCACCACCTACAAGCGTGATCTCGATCTTGTTTCCAACTGGAGGGGCTATAGGTGGGACGACCAGGTGGCTCATCCTGAAATGATGTGAGTTGGATGATGCAGACCTTGGAGACTCTTGCCCCGCACCCTCTGGGTCATTCTCTTCATCCTACAAAATGGTATGAAAAATAATTATTAATAGTTTATAAATGGCATAAAATTCAATTTGAAGGTTACCTCATCATCTCTTAGAAATGAAATTCGACCCCGCAATTCCGAGTCTACGTATCTCAAGAGATCTTGACGATGCCTGCTTGAAGAAATGGAACTACCCTAGAATAGGGTGTCCTCACTTGTTGTACTCTTCCTACCGAAAAGCTTCTTTGTGATACTCTTCAACTTTTTCGACATTCTATTGAAAACAAGCACAAATGAGTATTTATTAGTACGAAATGTTAGAACTTACAAAAAAGAATGTAATATGAAATGTATTTGACATACGCAATGTATGAAAACAATTACTTGTCAATTATCATCAAAATCAAGATAAATTTGTCCCCTTGTCCCGAAAGCACGTCGTGTTACTTTTTTCTTCTTGTGTTGTTGTTTCCTTTTCTCGAGAACTGCTAAATCATTAGCATCACCAACTAAAGAATCTGCTGGTGAGTCTGACTCTACATTAAACGAACTCGACAATTCATCATCTTGATAAACTCATCGACCTCTCCATCCTCCAATTGATAAGCAACATCACTAGGGGGGTTGTAGACATTCCCGAGGATTCACTTTGTACACTACCAACCAAGCACTCAGTTTTTCACATGGGTATGACATATAATACACCTGCTCGACTTGGTGAGCAAGGACAAAATTATCGCAACCATTTAGTAGTTCCACGTGTTTGACTTCAACCATCCCAAATTTGTTTTCTCGAGTACCATGTTTAGGGTCAAACCAATCACAATCGAAGAAGACTACTTTAAGCTCCTTAATCCCGGCAAAGTTATACTCGATTATATTTTTGATGATTCTATAATACTAAGTTTCATGTCCTTGGCATAAACGACCCTTGTAACAACTCCAGTATTAGTTGTTGCCGCTAGAGGTCGAGACACTTCAAAATTAGTTGAACGGAAGAGGAAACCATTCACGTCATATCGACCGTAACTTTTGGCTGTAATACTTCCGTAATAGAGCTATCGCAAGTCTATATGTACATTGCCGGTGAGCATACACTGCAAATCATACAGGGTTATAAGATAATTAACCTAATAGAGGAAAATAATACGTGTCACAAAAGGTAAGGATTTACATGTTCGCTGAACCAAGTGAGGAAACTAAGCCTTCCATTTATTCCTTCCTGATGCAGCTTATCTAATTGCTTCTATGTTGGTTAACGAGCAAATGTCAAGTATCTAGAATCAAACATACTGCCATTGTAAACAAATAGTTAAACAAACAAGCTATGAACCGTTGTCAATAAATTATAACCAACTTTGCTCTTTAAGACATATGAAAGAGGGTGCTTGTCACAGTGGATACATGCATAATAGACTTTCGTGGTACACCCTAAAAGAGTGCTCAAAGATGGTAGTCATGAATGAACCACAAAACTACAACACGAAGATTATAGATTTTACCACTAAGAGCATCCTAAGTGCGCACACTTGACCAAAGGTCAAGTTAATTTCAACAAGGCGTTCTAAAAATACATCAAAGTCCTTCCCGGGTGATTTAGGACTAGGAATAAGCAAAGCCATCATGAAATTTGACTCCTCCATGCATGCCCAAGGTGGAAGATTGTAAGGCACAACAAATACAAGCCACATGTTGTATTTTGTGGTTTGCTCCGAAAAGGGATTGAACCCATCGGTAGAAAGGCCAAGCCTAATATTTCTAGCATCTTTAGCAAAATCTGGATATTCTCAATCAAAATCTTGCCATGCTTCACCATCAGATGGGTGCCTCATTTCCTTGTCATTGTGCTCCTGCTTTAGCCTGTGCCATTGTGCTTCTTACATTGATTCTTTGGAAACAAACATCTTCTTTAGTCTATGTACTAATGGAAAATGTTGTGGCACTTTTTGTGGAACTTTCTTTCTTTCAAGATCTTTCCATCTTCATTCACCATGAATTTGGAAATTGTTAAGATTGCCTCTTGTATTTCTAAACAATACACAATTATTTATGCATACATGTATTGATTCATAACCAGAGCTTTCATCATTATTTCCATCTTGAGTTTCATCAGCCCGTTTATCTTCTCTTCCTGTAGTGTGTAGCCCTCTTAATATTTTGTCAAAACAATCAGAACTATAATTGTCATCCCTGTTCACACCAACATGTTGCACATTACTATCATAATCAGCAATGTGATGCTCAATAACATCTATAACCAAGCTCTTTCTATGGTGAATCCATCGGGTATATGTATTTTCCATGCCATTTGTGAAACCAAGGGTGGTTTCGGTCTGGATGATGAGTGATTGACAAGGATGAGCGGTTGAGTGATGGAGTGTTGGTTTGAGTGCATCGAGGGGTTCGATGTAAAATGGATGATTGTGTGCCGAGGGTTTCGGCGGTGCGTCGCGTTCTTGTTTTGGCTTGTCTTGGATGTGCAGGGTGGAGATGCTAACCGACTATCGATGGCGAGTGATCGAGGGTCAAGCGGGGAGCTCGATGCCGAAGGATCAGGGAGGCCGGGCGAAGTTGGAGAAGATCTCAAGAGTGCACGAAGAGACCGAGCAAGACTTGGACGGACGGTTGACTGCGACAGCGTGATGACCGGGTCTGTGAGAGGGAGGATGATGTTGTGGTTGTCGATTTCCCTGCTCATGCCCGTCGGGTCCATCAGCGATAGGGGTATTGTTGTCGTAGTCATAGTAGTCGTGGCCGATGTATCCGCAGCCGATGTAGACGTGCTCGTCATGTCGATGTATTCTCGAGCGGAGTCGCCAAAAAGTGTGTTGACATGAAAATGTGCCCACACACTTGGGTCAGTTCGACGATCCAAAAACACACGGATACTTAGGGATAAACTAAAGCGTGACAAGATGCTGACGTCGCATTCTGACAGATCCTTAACGGTTGTAAGGGTAACAGAGTCGTCAGGTAATCAAACAAATATTAAGAAATAAAGTTCTATTAGCCGATGTGTGAGAACATAACTAAAAATAAAAAAACTTAATCAAACAGGACAGAACAGGGCCGATTCTGATCTGCAATAAAAAACGCGGTTGGACCGAAGGTATACTCCTGGTCGGACAGGTGATGCGAAGTATCGCTGAAGGAGGGCCTTGGCGTTCTGTTGCGAAGGGGTCACCGAAGGTGGCTTCATCGTTTTGGTGCGAAGGGGGTCACCAAAGGTGGCTTCAGCGTTCTGATGCGAAGCGGTCTTTGGGAGGTCAGACCGACGGAGGGTAACCGGTCAGACCGACAATAAAGCTTCGGTCAGACCAGGGCTTCGCCACCGCGGAGTCTGGTGCAGAGCAATTTACTGCAGAGGGTTATCGCCGAAGAGGGATTCGGCACGACGGTGAAGGGTGCTCCGGCATTGAGTGGTCCACTGCGATGAGGTTATCGCTGAAGGGGCTTTGGCGCAACGGCGAAGAGTGCTCCAGCAGCCTTGTAGATGAGTATCAATCACCCCCCAAAACTCCTCGGCGATGACTTTGAAGGTGGTTCCTCTACAAAATAGTAAAAGATCAAGTGCAATTCGTACTAGAGGCCGAACTCCCAATGGTAGCAGAAAAAAACCGATAAAATGATAAAAATACATTTTGTGGATTAAACGGGAGATTCACGAGCGAATCAACAAGGGTTAATGTGATTTCGACACGGCGAACGGAGGGCTTTCAGTGCAAACCCATGAAGATGTACGTTACTTAGCTAATCCTAGGGCAAGGAAGTTGATTAAAAGGTAAAAGGACGATTTAAAGCGAGGGCTTTGTGTTGATAAGAAAGCGGGGTCCCTTGAATCGGCCTCACCCCTATATTTATAGGGGCTGGTCTCACCTAATCTGAGTAGGATTTGGCCAGGTGGTTAAGATTTGGATAAGAGATCTCACCTAATCTGAGTAGGATTCAGCCGAGTGGTTAAGATTTGGATAAGAGATCAAAAACAGCCGAACCATACTAATGTGATATGAACTCTACCAGCCGGAGTGGGCCTCCATGGGCCTCGCCGAAGCTAGCCTGCCAGGCCAAAACCTACAGGCCGTCGATCGGGCCCACTAGGTCGAAGCCTGCCTATGAAGCAGGCCTCCGAAGGTGCTACCGAAGCCCAACGCAGGACGGGCCTTCGGCGCTTCAGGGCTTCGGCCTTTGCTGGAGATGGCATATTTTCGGCAGAAATTACCAAAATTGATATTTCGAAAATTTCGACCATTAATGCCAAATTCGAGTGTCAACACTTGTTTCAACATCATTCATATATTTAGAGAAAGAAGTTAGGAATTCACAAAATATACGCCTCAGCAATTGAACCTTTGGTTCGTGCCCTATTCCTCACATAACGCTTCAAAGTATACAAGCGCCTTTCAATTGGGTACATCCACCCATATTGCTAAGGACCTCGGAGCAATGCCTCATATGGTAAATGTACAGCAAGGTGTATCATCACATCAAAAAAGGCCAGTGGGAATATTTTCTCAAGTTGGACCAAAATTATTGGAATTTCTTTCTTTATTGTAGCCAACACATCCTTGTTAAGAGACTTGCTACACAATTCTCTAAAAAACTTTCCTAATTTATCTATTGCTCCATAAATGTCACTGTCCAAAAATCCTCTCGTGGTAGCTAGTAATTTTCTTTGCAAAAGAATGTGACAATCATGTGTTTTTAGCTCTTGTACCTTGGTTCCTTCAGCATTTAAACATCTTGAGTTGTTGGAAGCAAACCCATCTGGAAACTTTACCACCCACAAATATTCACAAAACATCTTCTTTTGTTGTGTGGACAAGGTGTATTGAGCATGATGCATATGAATGTCCCTCATCCCTAAGATGCAGCTCCCTTCTAATTCCTAAATATTTGAGATCTAGACTTGCTTTCACTATGTCTTTTGTCTTTTTAGATATATTGATAATTGTCCCAATCCAGGTCTCACATATGTTTTTCTCAATATGCATGACATCAAGATTATGTCTCAACTTTAAATTCTTCCAATATGGTAACTTCACAAACTAACCATCTGGCTCCAAATTTTCACATGATCCTCATCCATGTCAACACGCTTCCTTTTGTTGGATACATGTTCCTTCCTAGGTCTAACATCCTTAATCTTCTCCAATTCATCCAACAAATCTTCAGTAGAAAATTTACCTAGTGGATCATTGCTCTCATGAATTCCAAAAAATTCATTGTTTCTTCGCAAATGATGTTCCCTTGGCAGAAAATGGAAGTGGCCAAAATAACCAACTTTGCTCTTTAAGACATATGAAAGAGGGTGCTTGTCACAGTGGATACATGCATAATAGACTTTCGTGGTACACCCTAAAAGAGTGCTCAAAGATGGTAGTCATGAATGAACCACAAAACTACAACACGAAGATTATAGATTTTACCACTAAGAGCATCCTAAGTGCGCACACTTGACCAAAGGTCAAGTTAATTTCAACAAGGCGTTCTAAAAATACATCAAAGTCCTTCCCGGGTGATTTAGGACTAGGAATAAGCAAAGCCATCATGAAATTTGACTCCTCCATGCATGCCCAAGGTGGAAGATTGTAAGGCACAACAAATACAAGCCACATGTTGTATTTTGTGGTTTGCTCCGAAAAGGGATTGAACCCATCGGTAGAAAGGCCAAGCCTAATATTTCTAGCATCTTTAGCAAAATCTGGATATTCTCAATCAAAATCTTGCCATGCTTCACCATCAGATGGGTGCCTCATTTCCTTGTCATTGTGCTCCTGCTTTAGCCTGTGCCATTGTGCTTCTTACACTGATTCTTTGGAAACAAACATCTTCTTTAGTCTATGTACTAATGGAAAATGTTGTGGCACTTTTTGTGGAACTTTCTTTCTTTCAAGATCTTTCCATCTTCATTCACCATGAATTTGGAAATTGTTAAGATTGCCTCTTGTATTTCTAAACAATACACAATTATTTATGCATACATGTATTGATTCATAACCAGAGCTTTCATCATTATTTCCATCTTGAGTTTCATCAGCCCGTTTATCTTCTCTTCCTGTAGTGTGTAGCCCTCTTAATATTTTGTCAAAACAATCAGAACTATAATTGTCATCCCTGTTCACACCAACATGTTGCACATTACTATCATAATCAGCAATGTGATGCTCAATAACATCTATAACCAAGCTCTTTCTATGGTGAATCCATCGGGTATATGTATTTTCCATGCCATTTGTGAAACCAAGGGTGGTTTCGGTCTGGATGATGAGTGATTGACAAGGATGAGCGGTTGAGTGATGGAGTGTTGGTTTGAGTGCATCGAGGGGTTCGATGTAAAATGGATGATTGTGTGCCGAGGGTTTCGGCGGTGCGTCGCGTTCTTGTTTTGGCTTGTCTTGGATGTGCAGGGTGGAGATGCTAACCGACTATCGATGGCGAGTGATCGAGGGTCAAGCGGGGAGCTCGATGCCGAAGGATCAGGGAGGCCGGGCGAAGTTGGAGAAGATCTCAAGAGTGCACGAAGAGACCGAGCAAGACTTGGACGGACGGTTGACTGCGACAGCGTGATGACCGGGTCTGCGAGAGGGAGGCCAGGGCAAGCATTTAGGCGACTCGAGGGGATCGAGAGCAGAAGTGTCTTGATGGCGCTCGGAGTCGCAAAGCAGTGTCACAAGTCGAAGGGTTGAGATGCTTTGTAAGTTTTTGCTGAAAACCGTCGCATATCTAGTTTTGTTAATTTTAAAAGTTTGGAGTCTTTTTACTTTGAGTCAATGTGTAATAAAAAGTTGAGAGTCTAGAGTAATTGTACTCCTTTGGTATATTTTTCAGAATTTTTTAATTCTGAAAATATATTACAAGGAATAGGTTTTTTGTGTAATTTTCAATTCTAGAGGGTTCTTTTTAGAAAATACCCCCATGGTTGGCCTATAAATAGGGGACCATATCCATGTGCAGGTGGGGGATTTTTGGCTATTTTTTTTGGCTGAACCAAATATCAATTTTATACAAATTCCTTCTGCTTTTGTGTTTGGATCAATTCTGAGTATTCCTGTTCACCATCAAGCAAAGGAACAGTGCAGCGACTAGATAAGAGAATTCCTGGCGCAGGTATGAATTTGAACTGAAATCGATTTTGAGAGCTGCTTTCTGGTGAATCTAGTGTAGAAGTTGATATTGATGTTTATACATCTTTTGTTGAATATGGTTTGAATGATCCATTTTTGAAAGTTGCAACTAATTTCTGTGATTCCTTCTTAATTCTTTTGCCGATCAAACAAGGCATCACAGTGCTAAAATTTTTCCAGATCAGCTATTTCAGTTTTTGGTTTAGTATTCTACATGTTTGATGAAATGTTTCTTCAATTGTTCATCATCATATTGGCTGATTCTTGGAGTGTTTCCTAAGCAAATCATTTATGGATCAAAACTTTGTGGCAAACTTTTCTTAATTTGCTCTTGGGTCTTAAGTCTGGATAAGCAAAAAGATTTTCGGATGAAGACTTGTGATCTGTAATAGTGTTGTCCGGGAGCACTGTTTGGTTTAAGTTTTCCTTCACTTCGTTTCTGGATTAGCTACAGCAGTTTTTCCTCCTGATTTTACTACAGCAAGAAGGAAATCTTTCTAGATAGCTATAGAAGAGATTATATGACGTGCTACAATGTTTTTTCTTGAAATCGCGTGATTTGCAACAGTTTCTGTCCGTAGCCCTATATCACGTAAGTAGTCTGTCTCTGCTTTTCTTGATCTGCTACAATTGCTGTAATTTTACTTCAAGAGCACCATTGTCATCATCAGTGTGGATCATCTATAGTGCCAGGGAGAGCTAGTGATCTGAGGTTCAGTTGAATTTGTGCTGATGGATTGCTCAAAACTCATTCTGATTTTACTGTTCATATCTAGTTTTATGTAGAAATCAGAGTGCCATGTCTCTTTTCTAGTTTGCTTGTGTGTTCTATTGTTTCAGCCATGAGTAATTTTTGAGTGTGGCCAAATGCTGAAGACATTAGGTTCCTGATGTGTTTTTTGGTGAATCTTTGTTTTTGTTGTATTGAAGTGCTTGTTGGTTTGTTCTGACGGAAAACAGTGCTTCATATTCCTGTTCATTTTGTCTGTCCGCAATCACTGTGTGCCATCAATCCTTATTGTGTTCAGGAGAGGAAATCAGCTGATTGCGTGTTCTGTTTGTTGTCCACTTAATTCAGAGAACCAGAAATTTTATTTTCAGCCATGAACCTTCTTCTAGAAAAATTTCTGCATACCTTGGAGAATTAATTTCATGTGAGTTTTTCATCAGTTTCAGCAAGGTTTGAATGAAATTCTAATGTAATGCTGAAAACTGAAATCAGATTTCAGAATTGTTTGATAAATCTGTATCAGTTTTGAATTCTGAAACAATCTGATTTACTGGTCTTGTTCAGCTTTTAGAATTGAAACAGTATTCTGCAAATTGTTTTGAGATGATTTCAGAAAATTGCCAAAAAACAGTATCATATTTGATACAGTTTGAAATCAGGACAACATCTGAAGTTTGAGTTCAAAGATAATACCTCTGGTTATGTTTGATTGATTGAACTAGTTTCAGATGCACTTTTGTTGCCAGGATATTTACCATCTATTGTAGAGTTCTTGTGTGAGATTTTTGCTTGGGTCTTCTCCTGGACATTTTTGTTGCTGTCATGAGTTTTTTTACTGCCGGCCTGAAGCTATTGTCACTAGAAGATATTTGCTATAATCTGCCACAATAGATGCATGCTTAATTGCTCTAGTTTATTTTGGAAAATATTGTGCATCTTTTCAGCAGTTTTCCTTCTGATTTTTGGTAGAATCAGTTCTTGTGTTTTTAATTACTGCTGGTGCTTGTGTGAAACTGGTTCAGAACAGAACTGAGTTTAGTTTGGTGTTCTGCTTCAATTATAGTATTGCAATGTCTAATCATCAAATAAAATCAAATCTACTAGAGGCTTGCATAACTATACTTGGTTAAGTCTGAATTTAGTACTGCTGTGAATTGATTACTGGTTTAGTTCAGATCTGAGTTCATTCCAGATTACATTGTTGGCAGAATTGAAGTGTAAAAGTATACTGTGTTCTTGATCCAATTGACTATTACACTGAATTTTCAGAAGTTGAGTTCATCTTCAAAATAGTTTGCTCAAACCTGTTGTGTTTTATGAATTGGTTTATGTACTACTTAATCAAAGTGTTAACACATATCTGATTCATAGTCTTTTGAGGTCATGTTCTGAAAATTCAGATTTAAACTTTGTTCACTATTCTATTTACAATCCAAAATGTTTTATTCTCATCAGAACAGATTCAAAATGCCTAACTGATGTTCTGATTGCTTTTCCTGCTGAGTTCTGAACTCTGTCGGCACTTTAGTGACCTACTGACCAAGTCGGAGTTTCAAACACCAAATTCCTGAGGGAGTCGGCACTTCAAACTCCGACTAAGCTATTTCAACACTTCAAACTCCGATTTGCTCTAAACAGTGATTGTGAACCAAGTTTTGCACTGTTTTTGTACTGATTGGTTCAAACTTGATTTTTGATGATATTAGAGGTGTGTTGGGTGTTTTGAAAAGGCCATCTATTTCACAAGAAATTAGTCGAGGCGCCTATTCACCCCCCCTCTTGTCGCCATTCCGATCCCACAATTGGTATTAGAGCGGGTTAGATCACCAGTTGACCTTAACCGGTTTGTGATCCTTGTTTTGGCGACATGGAAAGGAACTCAAAAAACCCGATGTTTGATGGTCATGACTTTGCTTATTGGAAGGTGCGCGTGGAGGCTTACCTTCTAAGCCAAGGAAGTGCTATTTGGGACATCGTCGATTCCCAATATGTGATCCCTGAAACGCGAACCTCAAAGACTGAAAAGTCACAGTACGAATGCAATAGCAAAGCAAGAAACATATTGTTCATCAGTCTGAGTCGCGGAGAGTTTGATAGGGTCCAGCACCTACGAACTGCGCGTGAAATTTGGACCACTTTGAAAACTTTTCATGAGGGCACTACCCAGATTAAGGCTAGGAGGCAAAGCACATATAATCAAGAGTACCAAATGTTTGTGCAAGGCCACGGCGAATCGGTAGATGCCATGTTTGCGTGTTTTGATGGGATTGTCAGTAATTTGCGTTCCACTGGGACTTTGGCTTACTCTGACCATGATAGGGTGCTTAAACTTTTCTATGCTCTTGATCGTAGCATATGGGTGAAGATCTCTAGTATTGAAGAGTAAGCAAGTTTTGACACTCTGACTTGCGATGAACTCTTTAGTAATCTTAAGTCCACCGAGATTGCCAAGGCGTCTCGACCAGGAGCTGAAAAAGCTTTGTTGCCTTCGATTGCTTTGGTTTCCAGTCCTGGCAGTGGTACCTCATCTGGAGGTAATTTGTTTGGCATTTCTAGAGTTTGTGCTTATTCTGGTGCTTTTGATTTGTCCTCCCTTGTCTCTGTCACAAAAGAACAAGTGGACGCTGTAGATGATGAGGAGCTAGCTCTCATTGTCAAGAAGTTCACTCGCTTCTACAATGATAGACGAGACCAAAGGAGAGGAGGGTCACAGGGGTCTTTTCAGCAGTTTTCCTTCTAGTTTTTGGCAGAATCAGTTCCTGTGTTTTTAATTACTGCTGGTGCTTGTGTGAAACTGGTTCAGAACAGAATTGAGTTCAGTTTGGTGTTCTGCTTCAATTACAGTACTGCAATGTCTAATCATCAAATAATATCAAATCTACTAGAGGCTTGCAGAACTATACTTGGTTAAGTCTGAATTTAGTACTGTTGTGAATTGATTACTAGTTCAGTTCAGATCTGAGTTCATTCTAGATTACATTGTTGGCAGAATTGACGTGTAAAAGTATACTGTGTTCTTGATCCAATTGAGTATTACACTCAATTTTCAGAAGTTGAGTTCATCTTCAGAATAGTTTGCTCAAACCTATTCTGTTTTATGAATTGGTTCATGTACTACTTAATCAAAGTGTTAACACATATCTAATTCATAGTCTTTTGAGGTCATGTTCTGAAAATTCAGATTTAAACTCTGTTCACTATTCTATTTACAATCCAAAATGTTTTATTCTCATCAGAACAGATTCAAAATGCCTAACTGCTGATTGCTTTTCCTGCTGAGTTTTGAACTCTGTCGGCACTTTAGTGACCTACTGACCAAGTCGGAGTTTCAAACTCCGAATTCCTGAGGGAGTCGGCACTTCAAACTCCGACTGAGCTATTTCGACACTTCAAACTCCGATTTTCTCTAAACAGTGATTGTGAACCAAGTTTTGCACTGTTTTTGTACTGATTGGTTCAAACTTGATTTTCGATGATATTAGAGGTGCGTTGGGTGTTTTGAAAAGGCCATTTATTTCACAAGAAATTAATCGAGGCGCCTATTCACCCCCCTCTAGTTGCCATTCCGATCCCACACCATTCATCAATATATGCTTCCTCACAAGATGTTGATGTTGGCACTTCTAATTAAAGCATCTACTACATGGACACAAAATTTTATAATTTTCACTAGACTTTCCTTGAATGAATCTCATAAATCCTTCAACACCAATAATGTGTTCATAGGAAAACAGTTTGCTATGTACCCAACTTCTATCGATCTATTATCAATAATTGCAGAAAATTCAAAATGAACAAGTCTAAACAAATAAAAAACTTATATTGAACAGAAATGTTGTTGGCAACTTGCTAAACCTAAGTTGCTACTTCAACAGACAGGTGGACGATGTGGAGCTTCAGAGGCAATGGCGGGATGCGGTGCGACGATTGTGGACCAATATGCAGTGGCGGCCAGTGTGGAGCGGGATGCAGTGTGGTCAGTGTGGATTTGCCGATGCCATTGGGCGTGGCTGTTGGCGGCTGTTGGTGGCTAGAGTGGAAGACTCTAGCATCCGGAACAAGGGTTTGGAAATAAAAGTGTGCCATTAATTATATAAAAGGTGCGACAATTTTTATCCAGCACAACCGATTGACTATCTCTGTGGTAAGGACAGTGCCCACTTCCCTTGAAGTCTGGGGTTCAAATCCCTCCAGAGTGCATGATTCATTTTTTTATGGCAAGCCAACAGCAGTGCGGTGTGGGCATGAGCCAACAGTGAGGCCTAGGCTAGCCAAGAGCTGCCCAAAAGAAGAAAAATAGTAGAGTGGACAAAAATGGGAAAACATAGAAGAATTTCAATTTTCTTTTATAAAACACATATACTATCGATCTATGATGACAATTAAAAAATTGTGACAAACATTGCACTATCTATGATTGTTAGCAAAGGATCGTCATAAAGTCCAAATTGTCCATTTATCAATATGTGACGAAAATTCATATATTGTTACAAACATTGCCCTACCCATGATGGTTAGCAAAAGATCGTCATAAAACCTAGTCCCAATCTAAAGTCTAAATGGTCCATTTATTGATATAGGAATAAAGTTCATATACTGTCATAGACATTGTCCTTTCCATGATAGTTTCAATAAACGTCACTATAAATCCGTCATGGACTAAAGGATTTGTTGTAGTGTGTTTGTGCAAGGCCCTAGTGAATCGGTAGATGCCATGTTTGCCCCCTTTGACTGCATTGTGAGCAAATTGTGCTCCAGTAGGACGTTAGTTTACTCTGACCATGATAGAGCAATCAAACTTTTCTATGCTCTCGATCATAGCATATGGGAGGTGAAGATCCCTATTATTGAGGAGTCAGAAAGTTATGACACGTTGACTTGTGACGAGCTCTTCAGTAAGCTCAAGTCCACAAAGATTGCAAAGGCATCTCGACAACGATTTGAAAACTCTTTGCCACCATCCATGGCACTAGTTTCCGGTTCTGGCAGTGGCACCTCATCTGGTTCTTCTGGCATTTGTGATTTTGTTGGTGGTTTTGCTTTGTCCTCTCTGGTCTTTATCACAAAAGAGCAGGTGGACACCTTGGATGATGAGGATCTTGCTCTCATTGTCAAAAGGTTCACCTGGTTCTCACTACAAGAAAACAGAGAACTTCTGTTGGCCAAAGCCAATGGAAGTTAGGCCAATACCAACGGAAGAAGGTAACTTCCATCGGCAAAACCCTAACTTCTGTCGATATTTGGCCTATGGAGGTGTTTCGATGGGAGTTAGCTAACTTCTATCGGCGGTTAACTTCCGTCGGCCAGGCACGACCGACGAAAGTTACCGGGGACCTTCGGCCATGTCAGCAAACTACCTTACTTATGTTGGCCTGGGCCTTGGCCGACAGAAGTTAATGCGGCCTAACTTCTGCCGGCTATGGTCAGCCGATGGAAGTTAATGTCCAGTAACTTTTGTAGCTGACGGAAGTTAATGCCCACTATCTTTTGTCGGCTGATGATAGCTGATGAAAGTTACCTAGATTTTTTTGAATATTTTTCTGGTTCTCTCATTCACATTCACATCCAACAACAAAATCACAAATTCACATTCATATATCCAAAACATAATCACACATTCACATTCAAATCCATAAACACATTCACAAAACATTCACATTCACATTCTCCACTTTCACAAACCATTCGCCTCCACATTCATAAACCATTCACATTCACAAACCACAAACTTAACCATTCACCTCCACATTCAGAAACCATTCACATTCACAAACCAAAAACTTAACCATTCACTTCCACATTCACAAACCATTCACATTCATAAACCACAAACATAACAATTCACATTCACATTCTCCACTTTCACAAACCATTCACATTCACAAACTTAACAATTTAAAGTCACAACTCATATTTAAAGGCACAAGTCGTGTTCAAATTAACAAGTCACGTTCAAATCCATAAAGAAACAAGTCATACTCACTCAACACCCTCACTTGGTTGGTTCGAGTTGTGGGTGTCGTCGCTACCTCTAGGATCATTCACAGTTGAAGTTGAGGGCCCATCCTAACCGGGAGTACGGACAATCTGAAGCAATAGATAAAATTAGGGAAACATTATCAACTAATAAGCCAACTCAAATAACCATCTCAACACTAACTCAAGTAACTCGAGTAATGATATGTCAGGAGGTACCTCAGCTGCAAAAGGAGTACCAACTGAAAAGAATGGTGGTGGGGGAGGTATCGGTTGGAATTGCGACATGTCAAATCCTTGCTAACGAGCCATTTGCCATACATATTGTAATGCAATCAGTTAGTTTTAAACCTATTGCTAAATGCTATATAGTTGTAATACAGCAAACTGAACTTACTTGCATCATCGCCTGCTGATGTGCCATGAAAACAACATTATACTCTTGATACTACCTCATTGCCTCGTGTGACTGCCTCAATTCTTCTGATAGCTAAATAACTTACGGGTTTTTTTCTGAGCGGCGATGACTAGAGCTAACTCCTAAGGATCCCTACGACGACTGAGCTGACTTTTGAGCTGTGACCTCCCTTGAGTCAATAACTCTATTGAATATAGAATACCTGCAACATTGAATACATTATTTACTATTACAGTACCATATACAAAACATTAAAAAACATCGGCTCACCGTCCATGAATCTTTCCACCTCTACTAGAGTACACGACCATTGGGTCGACAGGTTACCTCCACCAATCATACTCCTCTCCATGGAGTTGAACTATTTGTTGACCATATTGCATCTGCAAAAAACCAACAATGTCGATTAGATGGAGAAAAATGATACAAACTCTTCAAATTTTTAACATCTCACCAAATGATCCATGGCTGACTGACTACACAAGGTATCTAGATGTGAAGGATCTACTCCTTTATGACCACGTATATAAACCTCAATGTCACTTGGCGCAACACCAGTTTTACCATCCTGTAGATATGAGTTAGTCGCATTATAATGTATATATAGATAAAGTGACAAGTGTAGGTCTTACCATGCATTTAGCCAAGTGGATATGTGCATCGACCCCATATATGTGCTTTGGATCCGTTCCGCGACAAAGTATTTTTTTTCTTGGAAACCTTCTTGAATTCACTTGAAGACCAAAGCTTGCATAATTCAAAGTAGGCATCGTCACGGTGTGTAAAACATGGAATCTTCTCCTAAACAGATGTAAAGATTCTACATTATATGAAAATAAATCTCAAAAATCAAAGATTAAAAGAGTTAGAATTGTTTACCGAACGATATTGCTCCTAAGTCAAGTATATTTCTAAAGAACCTATCGCATTGTCCATTTGTTGCCCTAATTTCTCTGTGTAGTACTGATTGTTCAACTGAATCTAGGCATACAAAATCGTGATCTTCACAACCTTATGTGCATTGTTGTTTAAGACAACAAAGGCATGATTATAGTGATTGCCCGATTCTAGCAAGCAAAAACGTAACTGCAAAAGTCATGATTATTAACCTACTATAACTCTATAAGTTTTGTGCTAAAACAAAACAATGCATGAAAAAAAATCATACCCAGAGGTCATGACACACTACACCCTAGGAAGTTCTGTAGTACCCGTCAGGAGCAAACTGGTATTGGTCCCAAGTCGTACATAGTTGCTGCTCATCGGTCGGCAGTGTCAGCACCCCTGGGTAGTGAAGACAACATAGGTTACCTAATATCTGGTTAATCTGCCTGACCCTTGAAGTACCGTCAAACCTAGAGTCAATCCAAGATCTGGAAATACATAATAAATAAAGTTAATAAACTGAAATAAATTTTTAATAGTAAAGCACAACACTAGAGTATGAGACTTACCCACCACCTACAAGCGTGATCTCGATCTTGTTTCCAACTGGAGGGGCTATAGGTGGGACGACCAGGTGGCTCATCCTGAAATGATGTGAGTTGGATGATGCAGACCTTGGAGACTCTTGCCCCGCACCCTCTGGGTCATTCTCTTCATCCTACAAAATGGTATGAAAAATAATTATTAATAGTTTATAAATGGCATAAAATTCAATTTGAAGGTTACCTCATCATCTCTTAGAAATGAAATTCGACCCCGCAATTCCGAGTCTACGTATCTCAAGAGATCTTGACGATGCCTGCTTGAAGAAATGGAACTACCCTAGAATAGGGTGTCCTCACTTGTTGTACTCTTCCTACCGAAAAGCTTCTTTGTGATACTCTTCAACTTTTTCGACATTCTATTGAAAACAAGCACAAATGAGTATTTATTAGTACGAAATGTTAGAACTTACAAAAAAGAATGTAATATGAAATGTATTTGACATACGCAATGTATGAAAACAATTACTTGTCAATTATCATCAAAATCAAGATAAATTTGTCCCCTTGTCCCGAAAGCACGTCGTGTTACTTTTTTCTTCTTGTGTTGTTGTTTCCTTTTCTCGAGAACTGCTAAATCATTAGCATCACCAACTAAAGAATCTGCTGGTGAGTCTGACTCTACATTAAACGAACTCGACAATTCATCATCTTGATAAACTCATCGACCTCTCCATCCTCCAATTGATAAGCAACATCACTAGGGGGGTTGTAGACATTCCCGAGGATTCACTTTGTACACTACCAACCAAGCACTCAGTTTTTCACATGGGTATGACATATAATACACCTGCTCGACTTGGTGAGCAAGGACAAAATTATCGCAACCATTTAGTAGTTCCACGTGTTTGACTTCAACCATCCCAAATTTGTTTTCTCGAGTACCATGTTTAGGGTCAAACCAATCACAATCGAAGAAGACTACTTTAAGCTCCTTAATCCCGGCAAAGTTATACTCGATTATATTTTTGATGATTCTATAATACTAAGTTTCATGTCCTTGGCATAAACGACCCTTGTAACAACTCCAGTATTAGTTGTTGCCGCTAGAGGTCGAGACACTTCAAAATTAGTTGAACGGAAGAGGAAACCATTCACGTCATATCGACCGTAACTTTTGGCTGTAATACTTCCGTAATAGAGCTATCGCAAGTCTATATGTACATTGCCGGTGAGCATACACTGCAAATCATACAGGGTTATAAGATAATTAACCTAATAGAGGAAAATAATACGTGTCACAAAAGGTAAGGATTTACATGTTCGCTGAACCAAGTGAGGAAACTAAGCCTTCCATTTATTCCTTCCTGATGCAGCTTATCTAATTGCTTCTATGTTGGTTAACGAGCAAATGTCAAGTATCTAGAATCAAACATACTGCCATTGTAAACAAATAGTTAAACAAACAAGCTATGAACCGTTGTCAATAAATTATAAAACTAAAAAGCATTCACTTACGCGAAATATTGTTCCATCTCTTCCATATTTGAGTACATGTAGAGCAAGGCATTGTACATTCTTCTTGAGTTACATAATACATCGTGGAGACACCAACAGTTATGCCCTTCCACTAAAAAATTTGAAGGTCACTACAAGGATTGTCTTCATTCACATGGTACTGCATAGTAGGTGTGTTGACATTGTGATGCTCAGCAAAGTATACACTAGTGAAGTATACTATCTCTTTCAATTTAAATTATTCCACGATGCAACCTTTAACTCTAGCCTTATTGCCAACCATCACTCTAAGCTTCTTTAGGGACCATTCAATGTGATACATCCACCTATATTGCACAGGGCCACCTACCTTAGCTTCGTATGGAAGATGAACCAGTAAATGTTGCATTGGATTGAGGAATCCTAGAGGGAATATTTTTTCCAATTTACATAAAAGCATCGGTGTATCTTTCTCCAACTTATCCATCATCTCTTTTTTAATTTCTTTAGCACAAAGTTGTCTATAAAAATGGCTCAACTCAGCTAACGCCTTCCACACAACATCATTCAAGTACCCGCAAAATATTACAAGAATGAGTCTTTCCATTATTATGTGGTAAACATGAATTTTCAATCCATTTAACTTCTTTGTCTTCAAATTCACAGCTCTTCTAAATCCCGCGGCGTAACCATCTGGGAATTTCAAATTTTTCAACCACCTCATTACTTGTTTCTTTTATTTAGGTTTTAAACAAAATAGGGCATGTGGCTTACATGGTCAACAAATTTCTTAGTGCTGATCATCCACTCCTTCGAGTGAGCTCCACTTTTATTCCAAGCACTATACATCCACCGTCAGTCCTCAGCCATTCTAGAGGCATAACATTCATTCAATCGAGAATGCATCATAAGTACTAGACATTTGTATATACCATGACCCTATGTCTATAGGAAAATATATGTCCTAAACCCACCCAAGAGTGACCGACAGAGCGTGATATTCATGACGAGACATGAGTCCGGACGAAATTTCAGAAACATAACCCCACTGCTCTCCAATTGCACGCCTGATAATGGTGCAATTGAGAACAACAAGGTTATGACACAGAAATCTCATTCGGACTCATGTCTCATCATAAATATCACGCTTGCAATAGAGAACAACAAGGTTATGACACAAAAATCTCATTTGGACTCATGGCTCATCATAAATACCACGCTCTCTCGCCCACTCTGAGGCTATCCAAAAAGGGACAATTCCAGACCTACACATCTCAAACCCATGACATGTGTGAGACATGTTGGTCCGAAACGAGTGACGCAAAGGTTTCGTTACACTACTTACGTTTTTCTCACATACAAAATTGCATATGAAAAGAATATATATATATATAAGAAACTATATATATGTAATACTAATCACCCTAATGAAATCATCAACAAACTACAAATTAATACAAGAATAAAATTAATAGCATATATGATAGCACATCGCATACGAAACACATGTAAAAGCAAAAAATTAATATAGGAACATTTGTAATAGCATAATAGTAATCCTAATGAAATCATTGCATAATACCACATTAATATTTATCAAGTATTAACATTGCTAATAACAGAAAAATAGCACTAATAAATTTAAAATATTATGAAAAATAGTGAACGAGTTACCTAGGATTTGGCGACAGACACGCGAGGAGGCGATGGGCGAGCAGAGACAAGACGGCCGGGTGGTGAAGCCGACGGGCTTCGGCGTGGTGATGTGTGCAGAGGAGACGACTGGGCGGCAAGGACCGGTGGGAGGTGAGCACCGGCGGTCGGTGGGACCAGGCGGTGGCGGGTCGGTCGGCGTGCGGCGGCGAGCTGGGAGGCGGTGTTGGGCCGGGAGGCATGAGGAGACGGGGCAGGGGGGACGTTACAGCGGGCGGCAGCTGCGTGGGAACACGAGGGAAACTAGGTTTCCCTATACGTGCGGGGGGTTATTTCACGCTAACTTCCGTCGACCGGTTAACTTCCGTCAGCCAAAGAGAAAGCCGACGAAAGGTTAGTTAATTTCTGTCGGCCTCTAGAAGCTGACGGAAATTAATTAACTTTCATCGGCTTTCAGAAATGTCGACGGAAATTAAGAAAACTGATGGAAATTTATTATTTTCTTGTAGTGTTTATAATGATAGACGGGATCAAAGGAGAGGAAGCTCTCGTGGGTGTTTTGAATGTGTTGATACTTCACGTATTAAAGATAACTGTCTAAAGCTGAAGAAGAGAGAAGATAACGATCACACCAAACACCCCAAGAGAGACAAAAAACCCTTCTACAAAAGAACCCACATAAGATAGCCAAGAGAACAGCCAAAGCAGCATCTAGAGCCTTCATAGCATGCTTGAGCGACATCGACACGTTGTGAAACCACGAGTGGTTTCTGTCTGGATGATGAGTGATTGACAAGGATGAGCTTTTGAGCGATCGAGTGGTTGAGCGATTGGTTGTGTGTCAGGTTGAGTGCATCGAGGGGTTCGATGTAAAAAGAGGATTGAGTGCCGAGGGTTTTGGTGGTGTGTCGCGTTCCTGTTTTGGCTTGTCTTGGATGTGCGGGGTGGAGATGCTGACCGACTGTCGACAGCGAGTGATCGAGGGTCAAGCGGGGAGCTCGATGCCAAAGGATCAGGGAGGCCGGGTGAAGTTGGAGAAGATCTCAAGAGTGCACGAAGAGACCGAGCAAGACTTGGACGGACGCTTGATTGCGATGGCATGATGACTGGGTCTGCGAGAGGGAGGCCAGGGCAAGAATTTAGGTGGATCGAGGGGATCGAGAGCAGAAGTGGCTTGATGGCGCTCGGAGTCGCAAAGTAGTGTCACGAGTCGAAGAGTTGAGAGGCTTTGTAGGTTTTTGCTGAAAACTGTCACAAATCAAGTTTTGTTAATCTCAATAGTTATGAGTTCTTTTTTTAGTGTTGAGTCTTTGTGTAATAAACTAGGTTTAATTTTAGTAAGTGTCTAGAGAAATTGTACTCTGGTATATTTTTCAGAATTTCTTAATTCTAAAAATATATTACAAGGAATAGGACCTTTGTGTAATATTTTAATTCTAGAGGGTTCTTTTTAGAAATTACCCCCATGGTTGTCCTATAAATAGAGGAACATATCCATGGGCAGGTGGTTGTTCTTTTTGTTGAACCATACAAACTCTAAACAAAATTTAATCAGCTTTTTCTAGAGAAGAATCACTGTTCCAGATCTGAAATCATGTTCATCATCCTAAAAGGAGAACAGTCTAGCGCCAACACAGTGAGTTCCCAGCGCAGGTATGTTTTCAGCATTGGATTCGATTTTGAGAGCAATTTTTTGGTGATTTCTGTGCAGAACTTGTTATTGAAGTCTATACAACTTTTGTCATGGATGTTTTGAATGATCCATTTTTGAAGTTGCAAGTAATTTCTGCAATATCTTCTTGATTCTTTTGCTGATCAAACAAGGCATCACAGTTATGGAATGTAACTCTACCACAAGTGTTTCAGTTTTTAGTAGCCCTCTACATGTTTGATGAAATGTTGCTTCTACTTTTCATCAGCATCTTAGGTGATTCTTGGATTGTTTCTTGAGTGATATCATGGTTGAAGGATGAACAAATTATTATGGTTTAGTGTTGAGTTGTTTGATGGGATTTTTGACCTGAATTGTTTGGCAAACTTTGTCAAGGAAAGTTATATCAAATGAGATCTGAAGAGTGTTGTTTTGGTCATGTGTTTGGTGTATTGATTCTGTAGCAAGTGGCTATATTGATTCATCTGAATTCAGAAAGAGAAATTGATCTACTGTTTTGATTGAGCTAATTGATTCTGCAACTGATATATTTGAGTGGTGTTTGTGCTGAATTTATTGCATATTACTTCTAACAATTAATCCTTGAACTGAAGACAACTATGCAGAATCTATCCAAGGTATAGTACTTCTCTTGTCTGAAACATTTCAGTTCAGTCTTGTTTCCTGGTTTGCTAGAGTCTGCTTCAGTTTTATCACCTCAGCAATCACTGTTCATTATCTCGAAAGGTTATGAAGTTGTAATTTCAATTGAAATGTGTTTTGAATGATTCTGAGTTTACTAATGCAATTGATTCAGATCAAGTTTATTCTCTGAAATCACCCTCCAGTTGTAGTACTGATTTTTACTGAAAATACTGTAGAGGTTCTGAAATTTCATTTCTATTTCAGACTTGTGGTTGTGTTTGCATTACTGATTTGGGTTACCAGAACTGAAATCTATTTGAATCATCTTTGGATTGTTGTGTTCACTGATTGTCTATCATCTCTTGCTATGAATTAAGTTTCTAAAGATTCTGTTTTGAATGTATCTGTAATTAGTGATTTGAACTTAAGTTGGATCAGAAGTATTACTATTCTAGTTTTATTGTATTGCACTGTTTTGAAACTGAATCAGTATTGAAGTTTATTGTTCTGAAGAAACTAAGAAGGCAAAACTTTTGTTCTGTTTTTGAGATGAAATTCATTCACAGAAATCTCTTCAGGATTGAGTCTCCTGTTCAATTTTCAGAAGTGTTGTAGTTTTTTCAAACTGAAGTTGGGTTTGAAATCTGTTTGATGCAGTTTGAATGAAATTGAATTAAATCTGTTTTCTGAATGTGTTTCTGATAATGCAGATTATTTGAGATATGATACAAACTAAATTGAATACTGATTCTTTATTGCTCTTGATCAATTTTGCATGTCTCTGAATCTTGTTCAAGTGCACAATTGAAGTATTGTTCATGTTTCAGATTTAGAATAGTGTTTGAGGTATAAACTTGAATTTTGATTCAGAACTGAAATTTGTTTTGAGGGTGAAACCTAAATTCTGAATTGATTGAAATCTTAATTTTGAATTGTACCAAATCTGTTTTTACTGTTCACTATCTAGAATTTTTCAGGATTCATTTGATTTCATCCAAAATCAATTAGTGTCAACCTAATTCAGTTTTTGGTACTTGATTTGAATTTCTGAGTGTTTTTTGATTTTCTGAAACCTGTCGAAGGTTCAACGATTGACACCTTCCTGTCGATTGTTCATTTGCCGAAATAGCAGTTGTATTTTGGAGTTCCAAATACCGACAATACAGATCGGCCGTTCAAACTCCGATTTGCTCTGAATTGTGATTTTGAATCAAGTTTTGCACTGTTATTGTACTACTCTGTTCAATATTGATTTGATCAACATTTGAGGTGCGTTCGGTGATCTGAACAAGCCATCACATTCGAGAGAATTTGTCGAGGCGCCTATCCACCCCCCCTCTAGTCGCCATTCTGATCCCACACATGTCTTCAAGCGAGGAGCCAATCTTTGAAGAGGAAAAACCGCAGGAGGAGAAGAAAGGAAAGGACTTCACTGACCTTCGCTTCATGGCCAGCAGCATCAACAACAGCGACGATGAGCTAGACTCTTAGGAGGTAACTCTATCCTATGACCAACTTTCAGTCAAAGTAGATGAATTAAATGATGCTTTGGTTATACAAGATATGTTACTTGTGAAAGTTGTTCATGAACTTAAAGAACTTAGAATTAGACATGAATTTGCTTCTACTAACCTTGCCATGTTTAAAATCTAAGTAAAATGATGTTGAGTGTGAGTTATGTTTGGTTATCATGACTGAGCTTGCTGAGCTACATTATGTGCATGCTCAAGCTATTGATAAGCATAAGATTGTAGAGAAAAAGCTCACCATGGAGGAGTCTAGACACTCTCCTTTAGATGCTTGTTTGAATTGTCCATTCCTAATTGACAGTATCAAGTTAAAGGACAAGCATGTTAAGGAACTAGAGTCTAAATTGGAGAGTGCGAAGAGTTTTAAGGATGTGCAGCCTGAATATTCCACCTATACTATTATTTAGGACAAACTTAGTTTTGCTAGGGGGCAAGTCGAGAAGCTCATGACAGAGAATGAATACCTTCTTTCTGTGGTTAACAAGTGTACTGAGGGAAAGGGTAGGATGGATCTGCTTTTGGCCAAAACCAAGATGTGTGCTGACAAGGTTGGGTTAGCTCTAGGGTTGAGTTTTGAGAGAACCACAACAAACAATAAGGGTAAAATAGTGTTCACTCCAACTACTACCCTTGAGGAAGAAAGAGCCAAGTTATACACTCCACAAAATGCCAAGAACCCCATCCAACCTATCAAAAAGAAAATACTTCCTCCACCCAAGAGAGCGTCTAAGCCAAAACCAAGACAACATGTAAGGAAAGCCCAAGTTACCAATACCTAAGCCCCCAAGTGGATTTTTCATTGTTCTTATTGTTAGAGGGTGGGTCATTTCATTAGTTTTTTCTTTCATCGCATGAGAGATGAGCAACACTCTTGGGATTTGAGTACATGGGACATGTATCATCCACCTATTGATATACATGAGCATGTCTCTCCTTTTTCACGCTTTAGAGAGGCTCCACATTTTTATCATAGAGGCTCTACTCAACGCAGATCTTACCATGACTCATATGGTACTAGATCTCGTGTAAGAGGCTTTGATCCTTGACAGGTTGGGAGACCTTGTTTTGGTTCTGGTTTTCATCATGTTGGTAGACCGTGCACTTTTTATCATGATTTGCATTCCACTGATGTGAAATCTATTGCTTTTACTTCTGCCCCTTGAGTTTCTCAGTGCTGGATTCCTAGAAAGTATTTCAATTACCCCAACACTGTGTTAACACATATCTGATTCATAGTCTTTTGAGGTCATGTTCTGAAAATTCAGATTTAAACTTTGTTCACTATTCTATTTACAATCCAAAATGTTTTATTCTCATCAGAACAGATTCAAAATGCCTAACTGATGTTCTGATTGCTTTTCCTGCTGAGTTCTGAACTCTGTCGGCACTTTAGTGACCTACTGACCAAGTCGGAGTTTCAAACACCAAATTCCTGAGGGAGTCGGCACTTCAAACTCCGACTAAGCTATTTCAACACTTCAAACTCCGATTTGCTCTAAACAGTGATTGTGAACCAAGTTTTGCACTGTTTTTGTACTGGTTGGTTCAAACTTGATTTTTGATGATATTAGAGGTGTGTTGGGTGTTTTGAAAAGGCCATCTATTTCACAAGAAATTAGTCGAGGCGCCTATTCACCCCCCCTCTAGTCGCCATTCCGATCCCACAATTGGTATTAGAGCGGGTTAGATCACCAGTTGACCTTAACCGGTTTGTGATCCTTGTTTTGGCGACATGGAAAGGAACTCAAAAAACCCGATGTTTGATGGTCATGACTTTGCTTATTGGAAGGTGCGCGTGGAGGCTTACCTTCTAAGCCAAGGAAGTGCTATTTGGGACATCGTCGATTCCCAATATGTGATCCCTGAAACGCGAACCTCAAAGACTGAAAAGTCACAGTACGAATGCAATAGCAAAGCAAGAAACATATTGTTCATCAGTCTGAGTCGCGGAGAGTTTGATAGGGTCCAGCACCTACGAACTGCGCGTGAAATTTGGACCACTTTGAAAACTTTTCATGAGGGCACTACCCAGATTAAGGCTAGGAGGCAAAGCACATATAATCAAGAGTACCAAATGTTTGTGCAAGGCCACGGCGAATCGGTAGATGCCATGTTTGCGTGTTTTGATGGGATTGTCAGTAATTTGCGTTCCACTGGGACTTTGGCTTACTCTGACCATGATAGGGTGCTTAAACTTTTCTATGCTCTTGATCGTAGCATATGGGTGAAGATCTCTAGTATTGAAGAGTAAGCAAGTTTTGACACTCTGACTTGCGATGAACTCTTTAGTAATCTTAAGTCCACCGAGATTGCCAAGGCGTCTCGACCAGGAGCTGAAAAAGCTTTGTTGCCTTCGATTGCTTTGGTTTCCAGTCCTGGCAGTGGTACCTCATCTGGAGGTAATTTGTTTGGCATTTCTAGAGTTTGTGCTTATTCTGGTGCTTTTGATTTGTCCTCCCTTGTCTCTGTCACAAAAGAACAAGTGGACGCTGTAGATGATGAGGAGCTAGCTCTCATTGTCAAGAAGTTCACTCGCTTCTACAATGATAGACGAGACCAAAGGAGAGGAGGGTCACAGGGGTCTTTTCAGCAGTTTTCCTTCTAGTTTTTGGCAGAATCAGTTCCTGTGTTTTTAATTACTGCTGGTGCTTGTGTGAAACTGGTTCAGAACAGAATTGAGTTCAGTTTGGTGTTCTGCTTCAATTACAGTACTGCAATGTCTAATCATCAAATAATATCAAATCTACTAGAGGCTTGCAGAACTATACTTGGTTAAGTCTGAATTTAGTACTGTTGTGAATTGATTACTAGTTCAGTTCAGATCTGAGTTCATTCTAGATTACATTGTTGGCAGAATTGACGTGTAAAAGTATACTGTGTTCTTGATCCAATTGAGTATTACACTCAATTTTCAGAAGTTGAGTTCATCTTCAGAATAGTTTGCTCAAACCTATTCTGTTTTATGAATTGGTTCATGTACTACTTAATCAAAGTGTTAACACATATCTAATTCATAGTCTTTTGAGGTCATGTTCTGAAAATTCAGATTTAAACTCTGTTCACTATTCTATTTACAATCCAAAATGTTTTATTCTCATCAGAACAGATTCAAAATGCCTAACTGCTGATTGCTTTTCCTGCTGAGTTTTGAACTCTGTCGGCACTTTAGTGACCTACTGACCAAGTCGGAGTTTCAAACTCCGAATTCCTGAGGGAGTCGGCACTTCAAACTCCGACTGAGCTATTTCGACACTTCAAACTCCGATTTTCTCTAAACAGTGATTGTGAACCAAGTTTTGCACTGTTTTTGTACTGATTGGTTCAAACTTGATTTTCGATGATATTAGAGGTGCGTTGGGTGTTTTGAAAAGGCCATTTATTTCACAAGAAATTAATCGAGGCGCCTATTCACCCCCCTCTAGTTGCCATTCCGATCCCACACCATTCATCAATATATGCTTCCTCACAAGATGTTGATGTTGGCACTTCTAATTAAAGCATCTACTACATGGACACAAAATTTTATAATTTTCACTAGACTTTCCTTGAATGAATCTCATAAATCCTTCAACACCAATAATGTGTTCATAGGAAAACAGTTTGCTATGTACCCAACTTCTATCGATCTATTATCAATAATTGCAGAAAATTCAAAATGAACAAGTCTAAACAAATAAAAAACTTATATTGAACAGAAATGTTGTTGGCAACTTGCTAAACCTAAGTTGCTACTTCAACAGACAGGTGGACGATGTGGAGCTTCAGAGGCAATGGCGGGATGCGGTGCGACGATTGTGGACCAATATGCAGTGGCGGCCAGTGTGGAGCGGGATGCAGTGTGGTCAGTGTGGATTTGCCGATGCCATTGGGCGTGGCTGTTGGCGGCTGTTGGTGGCTAGAGTGGAAGACTCTAGCATCCGGAACAAGGGTTTGGAAATAAAAGTGTGCCATTAATTATATAAAAGGTGCGACAATTTTTATCCAGCACAACCGATTGACTATCTCTGTGGTAAGGACAGTGCCCACTTCCCTTGAAGTCTGGGGTTCAAATCCCTCCAGAGTGCATGATTCATTTTTTTATGGCAAGCCAACAGCAGTGCGGTGTGGGCATGAGCCAACAGTGAGGCCTAGGCTAGCCAAGAGCTGCCCAAAAGAAGAAAAATAGTAGAGTGGACAAAAATGGGAAAACATAGAAGAATTTCAATTTTCTTTTATAAAACACATATACTATCGATCTATGATGACAATTAAAAAATTGTGACAAACATTGCACTATCTATGATTGTTAGCAAAGGATCGTCATAAAGTCCAAATTGTCCATTTATCAATATGTGACGAAAATTCATATATTGTTACAAACATTGCCCTACCCATGATGGTTAGCAAAAGATCGTCATAAAACCTAGTCCCAATCTAAAGTCTAAATGGTCCATTTATTGATATAGGAATAAAGTTCATATACTGTCATAGACATTGTCCTTTCCATGATAGTTTCAATAAACGTCACTATAAATCCGTCATGGACTAAAGGATTTGTTGTAGTGTGTTTGTGCAAGGCCCTAGTGAATCGGTAGATGCCATGTTTGCCCCCTTTGACTGCATTGTGAGCAAATTGTGCTCCAGTAGGACGTTAGTTTACTCTGACCATGATAGAGCAATCAAACTTTTCTATGCTCTCGATCATAGCATATGGGAGGTGAAGATCCCTATTATTGAGGAGTCAGAAAGTTATGACACGTTGACTTGTGACGAGCTCTTCAGTAAGCTCAAGTCCACAAAGATTGCAAAGGCATCTCGACAACGATTTGAAAACTCTTTGCCACCATCCATGGCACTAGTTTCCGGTTCTGGCAGTGGCACCTCATCTGGTTCTTCTGGCATTTGTGATTTTGTTGGTGGTTTTGCTTTGTCCTCTCTGGTCTTTATCACAAAAGAGCAGGTGGACACCTTGGATGATGAGGATCTTGCTCTCATTGTCAAAAGGTTCACCTGGTTCTCACTACAAGAAAACAGAGAACTTCTGTTGGCCAAAGCCAATGGAAGTTAGGCCAATACCAACGGAAGAAGGTAACTTCCATCGGCAAAACCCTAACTTCTGTCGATATTTGGCCTATGGAGGTGTTTCGATGGGAGTTAGCTAACTTCTATCGGCGGTTAACTTCCGTCGGCCAGGCACGACCGACGAAAGTTACCGGGGACCTTCGGCCATGTCAGCAAACTACCTTACTTATGTTGGCCTGGGCCTTGGCCGACAGAAGTTAATGCGGCCTAACTTCTGCCGGCTATGGTCAGCCGATGGAAGTTAATGTCCAGTAACTTTTGTAGCTGACGGAAGTTAATGCCCACTATCTTTTGTCGGCTGATGATAGCTGATGAAAGTTACCTAGATTTTTTTGAATATTTTTCTGGTTCTCTCATTCACATTCACATCCAACAACAAAATCACAAATTCACATTCATATATCCAAAACATAATCACACATTCACATTCAAATCCATAAACACATTCACAAAACATTCACATTCACATTCTCCACTTTCACAAACCATTCGCCTCCACATTCATAAACCATTCACATTCACAAACCACAAACTTAACCATTCACCTCCACATTCAGAAACCATTCACATTCACAAACCAAAAACTTAACCATTCACTTCCACATTCACAAACCATTCACATTCATAAACCACAAACATAACAATTCACATTCACATTCTCCACTTTCACAAACCATTCACATTCACAAACTTAACAATTTAAAGTCACAACTCATATTTAAAGGCACAAGTCGTGTTCAAATTAACAAGTCACGTTCAAATCCATAAAGAAACAAGTCATACTCACTCAACACCCTCACTTGGTTGGTTCGAGTTGTGGGTGTCGTCGCTACCTCTAGGATCATTCACAGTTGAAGTTGAGGGCCCATCCTAACCGGGAGTACGGACAATCTGAAGCAATAGATAAAATTAGGGAAACATTATCAACTAATAAGCCAACTCAAATAACCATCTCAACACTAACTCAAGTAACTCGAGTAATGATATGTCAGGAGGTACCTCAGCTGCAAAAGGAGTACCAACTGAAAAGAATGGTGGTGGGGGAGGTATCGGTTGGAATTGCGACATGTCAAATCCTTGCTAACGAGCCATTTGCCATACATATTGTAATGCAATCAGTTAGTTTTAAACCTATTGCTAAATGCTATATAGTTGTAATACAGCAAACTGAACTTACTTGCATCATCGCCTGCTGATGTGCCATGAAAACAACATTATACTCTTGATACTACCTCATTGCCTCGTGTGACTGCCTCAATTCTTCTGATAGCTAAATAACTTACGGGTTTTTTTCTGAGCGGCGATGACTAGAGCTAACTCCTAAGGATCCCTACGACGACTGAGCTGACTTTTGAGCTGTGACCTCCCTTGAGTCAATAACTCTATTGAATATAGAATACCTGCAACATTGAATACATTATTTACTATTACAGTACCATATACAAAACATTAAAAAACATCGGCTCACCGTCCATGAATCTTTCCACCTCTACTAGAGTACACGACCATTGGGTCGACAGGTTACCTCCACCAATCATACTCCTCTCCATGGAGTTGAACTATTTGTTGACCATATTGCATCTGCAAAAAACCAACAATGTCGATTAGATGGAGAAAAATGATACAAACTCTTCAAATTTTTAACATCTCACCAAATGATCCATGGCTGACTGACTACACAAGGTATCTAGATGTGAAGGATCTACTCCTTTATGACCACGTATATAAACCTCAATGTCACTTGGCGCAACACCAGTTTTACCATCCTGTAGATATGAGTTAGTCGCATTATAATGTATATATAGATAAAGTGACAAGTGTAGGTCTTACCATGCATTTAGCCAAGTGGATATGTGCATCGACCCCATATATGTGCTTTGGATCCGTTCCGCGACAAAGTATTTTTTTTCTCGGAAACCTTCTTGAATTCACTTGAAGACCAAAGCTTGCATAATTCAAAGTAGGCATCGTCACGGTGTGTAAAACATGGAATCTTCTCCTAAACAGATGTAAAGATTCTACATTATATGAAAATAAATCTCAAAAATCAAAGATTAAAAGAGTTAGAATTGTTTACCGAACGATATTGCTCCTAAGTCAAGTATATTTCTAAAGAACCTATCGCATTGTCCATTTGTTGCCCTAATTTCTCTGTGTAGTACTGATTGTTCACCTGAATCTAGGCATACAAAATCGTGTCCTTCACAACCTTATGTGCATTGTTGTTTAAGACAACAAAGGCATGATTATAGTGATTGCCCGATTCTAGCAAGCAAAAACGTAACTGCAAAAGTCATGATTATTAACCTACTATAACTCTATAAGTTTTGTGCTAAAACAAAACAATGCATGAAAAAAATCATACCCAGAGGTCATGACACACTACACCCTAGGAAGTTCTGTAGTACCCGTCAGGAGCAAACTGGTATTGGTCCCAAGTCGTACATAGTTGCTGCTCATCGGTCGGCAGTGTCAGCACCCCTGGGTAGTGAAGACAACATAGGTTACCTAATATCTGGTTAATCTGCCTGACCCTTGAAGTACCGTCAAACCTAGAGTCAATCCAAGATCTGGAAATACATAATAAATAAAGTTAATAAACTGAAATAAATTTTTAATAGTAAAGCACAACACTAGAGTATGAGACTTACCCACCACCTACAAGCGTGATCTCGATCTTGTTTCCAACTGGAGGGGCTATAGGTGGGACGACCAGGTGGCTCATCCTGAAATGATGTGAGTTGGATGATGCAGACCTTGGAGACTCTTGCCCCGCACCCTCTGGGTCATTCTCTTCATCCTACAAAATGGTATGAAAAATAATTATTAATAGTTTATAAATGGCATAAAATTCAATTTGAAGGTTACCTCATCATCTCTTAGAAATGAAATTCGACCCCGCAATTCCGAGTCTACGTATCTCAAGAGATCTTGACGATGCCTGCTTGAAGAAATGGAACTACCCTAGAATAGGGTGTCCTCACTTGTTGTACTCTTCCTACCGAAAAGCTTCTTTGTGATACTCTTCAACTTTTTCGACATTCTATTGAAAACAAGCACAAATGAGTATTTATTAGTACGAAATGTTAGAACTTACAAAAAAGAATGTAATATGAAATGTATTTGACATACGCAATGTATGAAAACAATTACTTGTCAATTATCATCAAAATCAAGATAAATTTGTCCCCTTGTCCCGAAAGCACGTCGTGTTACTTTTTTCTTCTTGTGTTGTTGTTTCCTTTTCTCGAGAACTGCTAAATCATTAGCATCACCAACTAAAGAATCTGCTGGTGAGTCTGACTCTACATTAAACGAACTCGACAATTGATCATCTTGATAAACTCATCGACCTCTCCATCCTCCAATTGATAAGCAACATCACTAGGGGGGTTGTAGACATTCCCGAGGATTCACTTTGTACACTACCAACCAAGCACTCAGTTTTTCACATGGGTATGACATATAATACACCTGCTCGACTTGGTGAGCAAGGACAAAATTATCGCAACCATTTAGTAGTTCCACGTGTTTGACTTCAACCATCCCAAATTTGTTTTCTCGAGTACCATGTTTAGGGTCAAACCAATCACAATCGAAGAAGACTACTTTAAGCTCCTTAATCCCGGCAAAGTTATACTCGATTATATTTTTGATGATTCTATAATACTAAGTTTCATGTCCTTGGCATAAACGACCCTTGTAACAACTCCAGTATTAGTTGTTGCCGCTAGAGGTCGAGACACTTCAAAATTAGTTGAACGGAAGAGGAAACCATTCACGTCATATCGACCGTAACTTTTGGCTGTAATACTTCCGTAATAGAGCTATCGCAAGTCTATATGTACATTGCCGGTGAGCATACACTGCAAATCATACAGGGTTATAAGATAATTAACCTAATAGAGGAAAATAATACGTGTCACAAAAGGTAAGGATTTACATGTTCGCTGAACCAAGTGAGGAAACTAAGCCTTCCATTTATTCCTTCCTGATGCAGCTTATCTAATTGCTTCTATGTTGGTTAACGAGCAAATGTCAAGTATCTAGAATCAAACATACTGCCATTGTAAACAAATAGTTAAACAAACAAGCTATGAACCGTTGTCAATAAATTATAAAACTAAAAAGCATTCACTTACGCGAAATATTGTTCCATCTCTTCCATATTTGAGTACATGTAGAGCAAGGCATTGTACATTCTTCTTGAGTTACATAATACATCGTGGAGACACCAACAGTTATGCCCTTCCACTAAAAAATTTGAAGGTCACTACAAGGATTGTCTTCATTCACATGGTACTGCATAGTAGGTGTGTTGACATTGTGATGCTCAGCAAAGTATACACTAGTGAAGTATACTATCTCTTTCAATTTAAATTATTCCACGATGCAACCTTTAACTCTAGCCTTATTGCCAACCATCACTCTAAGCTTCTTTAGGGACCATTCAATGTGATACATCCACCTATATTGCACAGGGCCACCTACCTTAGCTTCGTATGGAAGATGAACCAGTAAATGTTGCATTGGATTGAGGAATCCTAGAGGGAATATTTTTTCCAATTTACATAAAAGCATCGGTGTATCTTTCTCCAACTTATCCATCATCTCTTTCTTAATTTCTTTAGCACAAAGTTGTCTATAAAAATGGCTCAACTCAGCTAACGCCTTCCACACAACATCATTCAAGTACCCGCAAAATATTACAAGAATGAGTCTTTCCATTATTATGGGGTAAACATGAATTTTCAATCCATTTAACTTCTTTGTCTTCAAATTCACAGCTCTTCTAAATCCCGCGGCGTAACCATCTGGGAATTTCAAATTTTTCAACCACCTCATTACTTGTTTCTTTTATTTAGGTTTTAAACAAAATAGGGCATGTGGCTTACATGGTCAACAAATTTCTTAGTGCTGATCATCCACTCCTTCGAGTGAGCTCCACTTTTATTCCAAGCACTATACATCCACCGTCAGTCCTCAGCCATTCTAGAGGCATAACATTCATTCAATCGAGAATGCATCATAAGTACTAGACATTTGTATATACCATGACCCTATGTCTATAGGAAAATATATGTCCTAAACCCACCCAAGAGTGACCGACAGAGCGTGATATTCATGACGAGACATGAGTCCGGACGAAATTTCAGAAACATAACCCCACTGCTCTCCAATTGCACGCCTGATAATGGTGCAATTGAGAACAACAAGGTTATGACACAGAAATCTCATTCGGACTCATGTCTCATCATAAATATCACGCTTGCAATGGAGAACAACAAGGTTATGACACAGAAATCTCATTTGGACTCATGGCTCATCATAAATACCACGCTCTCTCGCCCACTCTGAGGCTATCCAAAAAGGGACAATTCCAGACCTACACATCTCAAACCCATGACATGTGTGAGACATGTTGGTCCGAAACGAGTGACGCAAAGGTTTCGTTACACTACTTACGTTTTTCTCACATACAAAATTGCATATGAAAAGAATATATATATATATAAGAAACTATATATATGTAATACTAATCACCCTAATGAAATCATCAACAAACTACAAATTAATACAAGAATAAAATTAATAGCATATATGATAGCACATCGCATACGAAACACATGTAAAAGCAAAAAATTAATATAGGAACATTTGTAATAGCATAATAGTAATCCTAATGAAATCATTGCATAATACCACATTAATATTTATCAAGTATTAACATTGCTAATAACAGAAAAATAGCACTAATAAATTTAAAATATTATGAAAAATAGTGAACGAGTTACCTAGGATTTGGCGACAGACACGCGAGGAGGCGATGGGCGAGCAGAGACAAGACGGCCGGGTGGTGAAGCCGACGGGCTTCGGCGTGGTGATGTGTGCAGAGGAGACGACTGGGCGGCAAGGACCGGTGGGAGGTGAGCACCGGCGGTCGGTGGGACCAGGCGGTGGCGGGTCGGTCGGCGTGCGGCGGCGAGCTGGGAGGCGGTGTTGGGCCGGGAGGCATGAGGAGACGGGGCAGGGGGGACGTTACAGCGGGCGGCAGCTGCGTGGGAACACGAGGGAAACTAGGTTTCCCTATACGTGCGGGGGGTTATTTCACGCTAACTTCCGTCGACCGGTTAACTTCCGTCAGCCAAAGAGAAAGCCGACGAAAGGTTAGTTAATTTCTGTCGGCCTCTAGAAGCTGACGGAAATTAATTAACTTTCATCGGCTTTCAGAAATGTCGACGGAAATTAAGAAAACTGATGGAAATTTATTATTTTCTTGTAGTGTTTATAATGATAGACGGGATCAAAGGAGAGGAAGCTCTCGTGGGTGTTTTGAATGTGTTGATACTTCACGTATTAAAGATAACTGTCTAAAGCTGAAGAAGAGAGAAGATAACGATCACACCAAACACCCCAAGAGAGACAAAAAACCCTTCTACAAAAGAACCCACATAAGATAGCCAAGAGAGCAGCCAAAGCAGCATCTAGAGCCTTCATAGCATGCTTGAGCGACATCGACACGTTGTGAAACCACGAGTGGTTTCTGTCTGGATGATGAGTGATTGACAAGGATGAGCTTTTGAGCGATCGAGTGGTTGAGCGATTGGTTGTGTGTCAGGTTGAGTGCATCGAGGGGTTCGATGTAAAAAGAGGATTGAGTGCCGAGGGTTTTGGTGGTGTGTCGCGTTCCTGTTTTGGCTTGTCTTGGATGTGCGGGGTGGAGATGCTGACCGACTGTCGACAGCGAGTGATCGAGGGTCAAGCGGGGAGCTCGATGCCAAAGGATCAGGGAGGCCGGGTGAAGTTGGAGAAGATCTCAAGAGTGCACGAAGAGACCGAGCAAGACTTGGACGGACGCTTGATTGCGATGGCATGATGACTGGGTCTGCGAGAGGGAGGCCAGGGCAAGAATTTAGGTGGATCGAGGGGATCGAGAGCAGAAGTGGCTTGATGGCGCTCGGAGTCGCAAAGTAGTGTCACGAGTCGAAGAGTTGAGAGGCTTTGTAGGTTTTTGCTGAAAACTGTCACAAATCAAGTTTTGTTAATCTCAATAGTTATGAGTTCTTTTTTTAGTGTTGAGTCTTTGTGTAATAAACTAGGTTTAATTTTAGTAAGTGTCTAGAGAAATTGTACTCTGGTATATTTTTCAGAATTTCTTAATTCTAAAAATATATTACAAGGAATAGGACCTTTGTGTAATATTTTAATTCTAGAGGGTTCTTTTTAGAAATTACCCCCATGGTTGTCCTATAAATAGAGGAACATATCCATGGGCAGGTGGTTGTTCTTTTTGTTGAACCATACAAACTCTAAACAAAATTTAATCAGCTTTTTCTAGAGAAGAATCACTGTTCCAGATCTGAAATCATGTTCATCATCCTAAAAGGAGAACAGTCTAGCGCCAACACAGTGAGTTCCCAGCGCAGGTATGTTTTCAGCATTGGATTCGATTTTGAGAGCAATTTTTTGGTGATTTCTGTGCAGAACTTGTTATTGAAGTCTATACAACTTTTGTCATGGATGTTTTGAATGATCCATTTTTGAAGTTGCAAGTAATTTCTGCAATATCTTCTTGATTCTTTTGCTGATCAAACAAGGCATCACAGTTATGGAATGTAACTCTACCACAAGTGTTTCAGTTTTTAGTAGCCCTCTACATGTTTGATGAAATGTTGCTTCTACTTTTCATCAGCATCTTAGGTGATTCTTGGATTGTTTCTTGAGTGATATCATGGTTGAAGGATGAACAAATTATTATGGTTTAGTGTTGAGTTGTTTGATGGGATTTTTGACCTGAATTGTTTGGCAAACTTTGTCAAGGAAAGTTATATCAAATGAGATCTGAAGAGTGTTGTTTTGGTCATGTGTTTGGTGTATTGATTCTGTAGCAAGTGGCTATATTGATTCATCTGAATTCAGAAAGAGAAATTGATCTACTGTTTTGATTGAGCTAATTGATTCTGCAACTGATATATTTGAGTGGTGTTTGTGCTGAATTTATTGCATATTACTTCTAACAATTAATCCTTGAACTGAAGACAACTATGCAGAATCTATCCAAGGTATAGTACTTCTCTTGTCTGAAACATTTCAGTTCAGTCTTGTTTCCTGGTTTGCTAGAGTCTGCTTCAGTTTTATCACCTCAGCAATCACTGTTCATTATCTCGAAAGGTTATGAAGTTGTAATTTCAATTGAAATGTGTTTTGAATGATTCTGAGTTTACTAATGCAATTGATTCAGATCAAGTTTATTCTCTGAAATCACCCTCCAGTTGTAGTACTGATTTTTACTGAAAATACTGTAGAGGTTCTGAAATTTCATTTCTATTTCAGACTTGTGGTTGTGTTTGCATTACTGATTTGGGTTACCAGAACTGAAATCTATTTGAATCATCTTTGGATTGTTGTGTTCACTGATTGTCTATCATCTCTTGCTATGAATTAAGTTTCTAAAGATTCTGTTTTGAATGTATCTGTAATTAGTGATTTGAACTTAAGTTGGATCAGAAGTATTACTATTCTAGTTTTATTGTATTGCACTGTTTTGAAACTGAATCAGTATTGAAGTTTATTGTTCTGAAGAAACTAAGAAGGCAAAACTTTTGTTCTGTTTTTGAGATGAAATTCATTCACAGAAATCTCTTCAGGATTGAGTCTCCTGTTCAATTTTCAGAAGTGTTGTAGTTTTTTCAAACTGAAGTTGGGTTTGAAATCTGTTTGATGCAGTTTGAATGAAATTGAATTAAATCTGTTTTCTGAATGTGTTTCTGATAATGCAGATTATTTGAGATATGATACAAACTAAATTGAATACTGATTCTTTATTGCTCTTGATCAATTTTGCATGTCTCTGAATCTTGTTCAAGTGCACAATTGAAGTATTGTTCATGTTTCAGATTTAGAATAGTGTTTGAGGTATAAACTTGAATTTTGATTCAGAACTGAAATTTGTTTTGAGGGTGAAACCTAAATTCTGAATTGATTGAAATCTTAATTTTGAATTGTACCAAATCTGTTTTTACTGTTCACTATCTAGAATTTTTCAGGATTCATTTGATTTCATCCAAAGTCAATTAGTGTCAACCTAATTCAGTTTTTGGTACTTGATTTGAATTTCTCGAGTGTTTTTTGATTTTCTGAAACCTGTCGAAGGTTCAACGATTGACACCTTCCTGTCGATTGTTCATTTGCCGAAATAGCAGTTGTATTTTGGAGTTCCAAATACCGACAATACAGATCGGCCGTTCAAACTCCGATTTGCTCTGAATTGTGATTTTGAATCAAGTTTTGCACTGTTATTGTACTACTCTGTTCAATATTGATTTGATCAACATTTGAGGTGCGTTCGGTGATCTGAACAAGCCATCACATTCGAGAGAATTTGTCGAGGCGCCTATCCACCCCCCCTCTAGTCGCCATTCTGATCCCACACATGTCTTCAAGCGAGGAGCCAATCTTTGAAGAGGAAAAACCGCAGGAGGAGAAGAAAGGAAAGGACTTCACTGACCTTCGCTTCATGGCCAGCAGCATCAACAACAGCGACGATGAGCTAGACTCTTAGGAGGTAACTCTATCCTATGACCAACTTTCAGTCAAAGTAGATGAATTAAATGATGCTTTGGTTATACAAGATATGTTACTTGTGAAAGTTGTTCATGAACTTAAAGAACTTAGAATTAGACATGAATTTGCTTCTACTAACCTTGCCATGTTTAAAATCTAAGTAAAATGATGTTGAGTGTGAGTTATGTTTGGTTATCATGACTGAGCTTGCTGAGCTACATTATGTGCATGCTCAAGCTATTGATAAGCATAAGATTGTAGAGAAAAAGCTCACCATGGAGGAGTCTAGACACTCTCCTTTAGATGCTTGTTTGAATTGTCCATTCCTAATTGACAGTATCAAGTTAAAGGACAAGCATGTTAAGGAACTAGAGTCTAAATTGGAGAGTGCGAAGAGTTTTAAGGATGTGCAGCCTGAATATTCCACCTATACTATTATTTAGGACAAACTTAGTTTTGCTAGGGGGCAAGTCGAGAAGCTCATGACAGAGAATGAATACCTTCTTTCTGTGGTTAACAAGTGTACTGAGGGAAAGGGTAGGATGGATCTGCTTTTGGCCAAAACCAAGATGTGTGCTGACAAGATTGGGTTAGCTCTAGGGTTGAGTTTTGAGAGAACCACAACAAACAATAAGGGTAAAATAGTGTTCACTACAACTACTACCCTTGAGGAAGAAAGAGCCAAGTTATACACTCCACAAAATGCCAAGAACCCCATCCAACCTATCAAAAAGAAAATACTTCCTCCACCCAAGAGAGCGTCTAAGCCAAAACCAAGACAACATGTAAGGAAAGCCCAAGTTACCAATACCTAAGCCCCCAAGTGGATTTTCCATTGTTCTTATTGTTAGAGGGTGGGTCATTTCATTAGTTTTTTCTTTCATCGCATGAGAGATGAGCAACACTCTTGGGATTTGAGTACATGGGACATGTATCATCCACCTATTGATATACATGAGCATGTCTCTCCTTTTTCACGCTTTAGAGAGGCTCCACATTTTTATCATAGAGGCTCTACTCAACGCAGATCTTACCATGACTCATATGGTACTAGATCTCGTGTAAGAGGCTTTGATCCTTGACAGGTTGGGAGACCTTGTTTTGGTTCTGGTTTTCATCATGTTGGTAGACCGTGCACTTTTTATCATGATTTGCATTCCACTGATGTGAAATCTATTGCTTTTACTTCTGCCCCTTGAGTTTCTCAATGCTGGATTCCTAGAAAGTATTTCAATTACCCCAACACTGAGCACTCGAGACATTTTCTCCATGTGTAGATTGCAGATGGAGGCCTGGAGTACAAGTGGATCATTGATTCCGGTTGTTGGCGCCATATGACCAGAAAAGCATCATGGTTCTCTAGCGTGACCTCGACCAAGCGACGCGAGTACATCACATTCAGAAACAATCGAAGAGGTAGAGTGAAAGATAATGGTATGGTAAGGATCACTAAAAACTTCACTCTCAAAGATGTCACTTTGGTTGAAAATTTGGGATTCAATTTGCTATCTGTATCTGAGCTTCTTGATGAGAGCTTGGAAGTGTGTTTCAGACGCAATACTTCAAAAGTTCTCAATTCTTCTATCACTCTAGTTTGTAAGATTTCAAGAATTGGTAGGGTCTTTGGAGTTGATTTTTCAAAGTATTTTGGTTCTTATCATTGCTTATTTGCGAAACTTTCTTCTAAGCTCTGGACGTGGCATAGGAGACTAAGGCATATGAGCTTTGACTTGATCGCTCGTCTGAGTCCCCTAGGCCTGATCTAAGGATTGCCTAAGCTCAAGTTTAAGAAGAATCTTGTTTATGCTCCTTGTCGACATAGAAAAATGGTGGTTTCCTCTCATTCACCAATCAATCTGGTGATGACTGAACGACCTAGAGAATTACTTCATATGGACATTGTTGGTCCATCCAAAGTTAGTTCAGTCGGAGGCAAATGGTATGTCCTTATCGTGGTGGATGACTACACCCATTATTCTTTGGTCTTCTTTCTTGCAAGCAAGGATGAAGTGTTTTCACACTTTCAGGGCTTAGCTTTGAGACTATTCACTGAACTTCCTAGTGCATTAAAAGCAATCAATACTGGTAATGGTACCGAGTTCAAGAATAGTTTCTTTGTTGACTTTTGCCTTGAGCATGGCATTGAACATCAATTTTATGCTATGCGGGTTCCTCAACAAAATGGAGTTGTTGAGAGATAGAATAACACTCTAGTGGAGATGGCTAGGATGATGCTCGATGAGCATAGGACTCCTAGAAGGTTTTGGGCTGAGGCCATGAGCACCACTTGTTATATCTCCAACCGGATTTTCTTACGCTCACTTTTGAATTTGACATTGTATAAGCTAAGTTTTGCGAGGAAGCCCAAGGTTATGCTTTTGAGAGTTTTTGGATGTCAGTGCTTCATCCTAAAATGTGGTAATCATGACAAATTTTAGTCATGTTCTTCAGATGGTATCTTCTTAGGTTATTCACTACATGGACATTCATAGCGTGTTTTTAATCTTGATACTAACATTATCATCGAGTCATGTGATGTGACTTTTGATGAATCACCTCCATGTGTTAATCCATCTTTTGAGTAGGAAAGTGAGAAGGATATGAATGAAACCATTTTTAGGAAGAAGATTCATCAGATCTCGGAGAAGATGAACAAGTACCCCTACCTCCTACTACGACAACCCTTGAAGCGAACCCTGCATCCTCTACATCAGCAAGAGGTCCTGAAGCATCAACTTTGGCAATCATCGAGCATACTTCAGCACGATTTGAGGGGGAGATCTTGTCTCCACGAGAGGCCCCTCAACACATTCAGCGTCGACATCCCCCGAAGTTAATTATCAGGTGAGCTAAATGAAAGGGTAACTCGATCCTATGCTCACTTACAGATTCTGCCTTTGTCGCTACTTTTGAACCCCTAGATGTTAGTTATGCTTTATCTGATTTGAGTTGGATCAATGCCATGCATGAGGAATTTGAAAATTTTGAGAGAAACCAAGTCTGGGTCCTTGTATAACCACCTCCTAATGTTCATATCATTGGCACAAAATGTATTTTCAAAAACAAACAGGGGTAGGATGGGTCTAGTGTGAGAAACAAGGCTAGACTTATTGCTCAGGGTTATTCTCAAGTCGAGGGGATTTATTTTGGAGAGACCTTTGCTCCTTTAGCTTTACTTGAGGCTATTAGGATTTTTCTTTCTTTTGCATCTTCTCGTGGTTTCAAACTTTTTTAAATTGATGTCAAAAGTGCTTTTCTGAATGGTTTTATAGGTGAGGATGTTTATGTCAAACAACCCCATGACTTTGAATATCCTATGTACTCCATAGAGTTTTTAAATGTCACAAAGCTTTGTATGGTCTCAAGCAAGCACCTATGGCTTGGTACTACCGACTTAGGTCTTTTCTGCTTGATCATGGGTACAAAATGGGCTCTGTTGACAAAACCATGTTTACTCTTAGGCATGGCAACAATTTCCTTCTTGTTCATATATATGTTGATGACATCATCTTTGGTTGTTCTTCTCATGCTTTTGTTGCCAAGTTTGTAGATTCTATGAGCAGGGAATTCGAGATGTCGATGATGAGTGAGCTTACCTTTTCTCTTGTTTTGCAAATCAAGCAATACAAACAATGTACTTTTGTGCATCAGACGAAGTACACCAATTCCCGCTGAAGTGTCTTTACATGAGTGATGCAAAGCCATTAGCCACTCCTATGGCTACCTCAGTTACGCTAGATCCTGATGAAGATGGTGAAGAAGTTGATTAGAAGGAGTTTCGGAGCATGATCGGCTACCGCCTCTACCTGATGGTCACGAGACCAGACATACACTTCGTCGTATGTCTATGTGCTCATTTTCAAGCATCCCCAAGATCCTCCCATCGTCAAGTTGTGAAGCATATACTAAGGTATCTCAAACACACTTTAGAATTTAGCAGTTGGTATTCTGCATCATCATCATTATGCCTTATAGGATTTTCTGATGCTGATTTTTCTAGTTGTAGAATTGATAGGAAAAGTACCTGTGGTACTTGTCATTTCTGGGTTCTTCTCTTGTGTGTTGGTCTTTTCACAAATAGTATAATATTGCATAGTCTACTGTTGAAGTTGAATATATAGTTGCTGCTAGTTGTTGTTCTCAGGGGATTTTGGGTTGGATTTTAAGGGTGTTCCACTTCTTTGTGATAACATTAGTGCCATTAGCTTAGCCAACAACCCAGTTTAGAATTTTAGAACAAAATACATTGATGTGTGTTATCATTTTCTAAGAGACCACAATGTGAAGGGTGATATTGAATTGAGATATATTGATACCCAGAACCAGCTTGTTGATATCTTTACCAAGCCTTTTGATGCTTCTCATTTTGCATTTTTGAGAGAAGAGCTTAGCGTTTGTCATCCTTATGACATTTTGTGAGGGGAAGTTGTGTGTTCTTGCATAATCTTCTGTCATATGATTAATTGCTTTTACATACACATGCTTATATATGCCTTTGAATTATTGTCTATGATCATGTTGATTTTTCTCTATTGAATATATCTGATATCTATCATGGTAACTAAAATGTGTAGGCTGATTGCTTTTGCTATCTTTTACATATCTGATAGCTCAGTCCAGTTTCACTTGGATGCAAACATGCAACTTGAACAATTAAATGATTGTCATGGAAATCTTGTTGTGAAAAAATAAATAATAATAATAAAATCATAAAATTGATATTCATGCCTTTTGTGCAAAAAATTAAAAAGATTCAGGTGGATTTGCTTTGTCGCACTGTTTTGTTCTAGACTGCTTACCATAGCACTTTGATATGAACTGGGACAATGCAGTGTATGCCAAGACCAATGCCTTAAACTTCTGATGGTCTTTACCTAGGCTTAGCTTGGTTGGTTAGCATTAGGTTGACAAGCAAATAACCTCTAGCACTAAATAAAAAAAGAAACAAAAAGCTTGAAATTATTGATAACAAGTTTGTTGAAGCTCCTTGTTTTTGGATAACCTTTTATAGGTAGATATTTGATAGCTTTTACAATTCATGTTTTACCATGCCTAGTATGCTAGTCTGAGTGGTAATGCTTTTATTTGCCAAATATGAAAAATGATTGCTCATGCTTTTGATTGGATAATATTCACTTGAGCTTTTCATACAATATTTTTAGACAATATTCAAGGTAAATATTTGTCGTGTAATATAATTGTTGTTAATCATGTTCCAGAAGCTTTCATTTACACTCCATCTTCACACCTCTCGATGTATCATTTTTTGGTCACCTTGATACTTGCATTGTCAAAGGGGGAGAATTCATTTCATGTTTCTGAAAAAGGGGGTGAATTTTAAAATGACGTGACATATTTTGGCTCTTTTCAGAATTTTTATGGTCACTTGTGTGCTGAATCTTTAATTATTCTTGATTCTTATGAGAGTTGTCAATGCACGTATTAAGGGGAGATTGAGAAACCAAGGGGAGTTGTATCTTTGCTTTATTTAAGTGATGAGTGATTGACAAGTTTGTCTAGTTCAGTTTTTGATGTGTGCGTGTTTGTTAAGTTCACCAACGGGGCCAGTGTGTCTGGAGAAACGTGTCTGCTTGTCTCATGGTGTGTAGGATTAGGATATTACTCAATTATCAATGGTGGATGATCAGGGTAAAGTGGGGAGCTTGTTACTAGACGATCAAAAAGGCTAGGTGAAGTTGAGGATGGTCTCATACGTACACGAGGAGATGAAGCTAGACATGAACGGTAGATTGATCGAGATAGTGTGTTGACCAAGTCCAGTGAAAGGGATTCCAGTGCAAGTGACAAGGCGACTCGAGGGATCGAGAGCGGGAGAGACTTGTTGGCAGTCGAGATCGTGGGATTGGTGACACGTGTCAAGATCTAGAGAGGCTTTCTAGTTTTCGGCTCAAAACCTTCGGATCAAAATTTAAATGTCATGAATTACCTAGAAATAGGATTTTATATTTTAGCACTATGGACATGGTATTTTCGTATTTTTTCTGTTTTTATTTTTAGTCTGAAAAAATACTTTAAGGGTATTTTAGGAATTTTCTGTTTTTTATTGCATTTGTAAAAATACCCTAAGGGTATTATGGGAATTTCCTATATTTGGGAAGCCTATAAAAAGGCCCCAATACCCTAGGATTTTTCAACCCATTTTTCCGGAAATCACTGTATCAATTTTAGACTTTGGGTCATTTTTCCGATCTCTTCTTTGTCTTGTTTATTCCTCCAACATTTTTCCTTAGTTGATTTTCTCTTGTTGCGTTTTGGATTTCTTGATTCGATTGGCTGACCAAACCTGATGTCCTTGGAGTTTTCGGCCAGCGCGCACTTTTCCGTATCGACTTGCATCAATAGAATTTGTATCTGCCTTCGCGTGATTTCATACGGTTTTTATTTCTCTAGCCAGCTGCATGCACCGAACAGGCACACAAGCAACTACACTACGCTCAGCTGCCATCACCAGGTTTTGGGTATCGCGTTTTGTGATCTGCAGAGCCCTACCTCGATCTGAGTTTATTTTGCCGTTGTAAATCTTTTTGGTCGCTCTCTGGTTTTTGGCTCATGGGTTGCCTCTGCTCTGTAGTCAGCGCCTAGAAGATGGAGCCACCGTCAAATGCTTTAATTGAGTTAAAGCTGGTTTTCCTAGTGTTTTCCCTGTGCATCGATCTTGGTAGTGTTCTTTGATCCCACGGCATAAGGCTATTCAGAGTGGTGGATTTCATAACACTGTTTCCTAGAATGCCACATCAGCTTTACAACTGAATGAAATAGCCTCTCTCAGTGGAGAGTTTCATTTCACTATTTCCTAGGCTAACCAGTGTAATTAAATACAACTAGCTCTCATGAAATACCATCTCTCTAATGAAACGATTTGGCTCTCAAAGGGTGTTTCATTTTGTTTCATCCGTCTTGGAAACGGGTTAGCACCATGTCACGGTGATGACACTACTTCATTCTCTTTCCTCATTAATTGAATGTCATGTCAGCAAAAAATATGATGTGGCATGGTAATTAATACCATGAAACACCATATGAAACCCCCATTGTGAATAGCCTAAGTAACTTCGTTGAGGCCAAGTTTGGTGCAGTAACTCCATGCGCTTGGTGTATCGGCGCATCCCACTGAGTTACTTTTGACTGTCGTGTGATCTCTCTATTTTGCGTGCTTGCACAGTTCTCTTTTGGCTAAAAGTTTTGCATCTTGTCTACTCTATATTCAAGTATGCAGTATGGTGAATGAATATCTGCTTGACCGTGTTTGTTTGGGCTAAACTTATTTTGTTTCTTCACTGCAAAGTTTTTTTAGTTATGTGTGCCGTTAGATAGAAACTGAAGAACTATTGTTTAGTCAGTAGCAAATATTCTCTGACCACACACATGTTTTGTTCCAGAATATGGTCATGGGCATGATCATGATCTATTCATATAGTTCTCTCTTCATCTTGTGATTTGGTAGCTTTGAAATTTTCTCTGCCATATTTTTGCATGCCCGTAATATTTTTACAGCAGGTTATCTATCTGTGATTTGCATATCTGCTTTATTCCGCTTGTTTTCTTTGGAGGAGCATTGGGTGTTTAGAAAAGGTCATCTATTCGAAAGAATTTGTTGAGACGCCTATTCATCCTCTTTAGTAGCTTATTTCGGTCCTACAAGACTTAATTACTCAAGTCAACCGCTTTCGGATCCATGATCAAATATCTTAAAAAGAGTAATCTCCTTAATACATATAATCAAAATTAAAACTTATCATATTCATGAAAATAAATAGGTACGTCTCCTCCCATAAGCTATGCCATCTATTTAAGGCTGCTGCTCCATGCTCGAGCTAGCTCGCTCTCTGCAGTCTCTGAAGCTATGAGCTAAATACTTTATTTTTGTCGATCTGATGGCAATGCAACTAACTGCTGGTATATATGCTTTGACCCCAGTTCAAGTGTACAGAATGCCAACACACTTATTAGTGGTGGTTCAGTTCAATTACTTCAGCATTTTGTTTGCCAGTGAGACCTGCATGGTTCATGTCAACTGCATGTACAGTAGCACATGTGCAGACAATGAGATGTACAGTATAATAATACTTGACAAAGTAGGAGTATATGTCCGTTGGCAGATAACTATATAGCGGCAACACCTCAAAATTAAAACTGGCCATGCTATGCTACATTTATGTTAGCTGTTGTTGTCAGCGTAGCTGGCCACTGTTACTTAAAGGCCTATATTCAATTCGGAGGAGATTATATTAGCTACCGTTAACTCTAGAATCTAAAACTCTTCTAAACAGTCTAAATTGTTATTTTTATTCCATTGTGAAATTTAAAAGTTTTATAACTTAAAAACAAACTAACATCTTGAATCTAGAAAGTTTCATGTTCTCTAGCTTGTTATCAGCAAAATACCCATTTGTTTTTTTAAGAATTTTAATCGCTTTAAACAGGTCTTAGTTTTGATGTCACTTAGCTAGGGAAAGTACCACTGCTGCTGTTCAGCTAAAGGCTAAACAATACAATGCTATTGCTAGCTCGGTCCGTTCATGTTGCAATCCCCATAAATATATCAACATCACTAATATGAACAGTAGAGATTTGTGGATGTCTAACAAAGAGCTGACAAAAATCAAACATGTTTTGAATAAGGGCCGAGGCCTAGTGAAGCTAGCACTAATTATAGTGATCACACTACAAGAAAAACAGAAATTTCCGTCGGCCTTTTTAATTTCCGTCGGCTTTTCCAAAAGCCGATGGAAATTAATTAACTTCCGTCAGCCTAAAAAAGCCGACGGAAATTAACTTAACTTCCGTCGGCTTTAACTGTGGCCGACGGAAGTTAACTTAACTTCCGTCGGTTTAACCCTCAGCCGACGGAAGTTAATTTTTTCCCCAAAAACAGCAACGCTCTATTTTTTCCCCGCTCGGCCCGCGCCTAGGTTTTTCGCCTCCCCGCCTCTCTCCCTCCGCCCGGCCGCCTCCCTTTCGCCGCCTCCCCACATCTCTTCCTCCGCCCGCCTCCCCGCCTCCCGGTGACCGCCTCCACGCCTTCCGCCCGCCTCCCCGCCTCCCGGTGGCCGCCTCCGTGCCTCCCGGTGGCCGCCTCCGTGCCTCCCGGTGGCCGCCTCCGCACCCTCCGCCTGGTGGACTCCTCCGCGCCCTCCGCCTCCCGGTGGCTGCCTCCACGCCTCCCGGTAGTCGCCTCCGCGTCCTCCGCCCACCTCCGGCCGCCTCTCGGTGGAGACCTCCGCGCCTCCCGGTGGCTGCCTCCCCACCTCCCGGCGGGCGCTCAAGGCGTCGGGGTCGGGGTCTGGACTAGGAGGAGCTGAGGTGGAGGAGGGCGACGGAGCGAGCCCGCGACGCCACTGCTCAAGTGGGACGTGGGGAGTGAGGGCGGAGAAGGGTGGCGAGAGAGCAGGGGGCTCGGCGGCAAAGGCGCTGCGGGATGTGTCCGTGAGGAGGCTCGCTGCCGGGGTGTGGCGGCTGCGACCGCCGGACACGATCGCTGGCGGCGGCGAGAGGAGGGTTCACGTTGGTCTCGAGGTGCGTGCAAGGAGGCTTAAACCCTCCCCTTTTTCCGTTTCAATCTTTTTCTCAACTAAATGTTGCTGTGCTCACGAAGCTCAGTGCTTCGTGCCTTTTCTTAGCTGCTTTGCTTCCTGCTCTTGTGCTGAATGCTGATCCGTATTATGGTTTATCCCTTTTTGTTGGTAAAAACTAAAAGCGGTAGCTTATTTAGCTTTTATGGATCGAATGGTGCGTTGGAAATGCATGGTCTGGATTATCTATGTTTTGGAGGATGCATCTTGACAATTCACTTTATTTTTATGTATGAATGGTTGAAGCCCTTTGTGTCTCTTTCTAATAGTCACAGTGGCAAACAGTAACATGGTTTTTATACAGATCTAGGGGAGGGGTTGGTTGTATGGATTTACTGTATAATCTGATGAATTCATTTTTCTTATGGCATAATTATGCATGTGTTTTTTGTGACAGCATATCCCGAGACATCTACAAGTCCAGCTTATTAAACAGAATACTTTGGGTCATCACCAGAACCATAAGAATGAGATTTCAAGCCCCATTTCTGTTTTGGAGCGAAAGAGTGGAGAACTCCACAAGGTGAGGCTACAACCTCTAAATACTTTTACGGTTTTACCAGCACCAGCCTGTAAGATCATTGAAGGATTTAATTCTGCAGGTACAGCTTCATGCTGCTGGAGCTGTGCTACCAGTCACTGCCATGGAGAAGGCAACAAAATGGGAGCCAAATAGCTGAGAAGGAATGGAATCACATGATGCTTATTTCTTGTAACAGTTAGAAGTTTGTTGGGTTATCTTGAACAGTTAGAAGTTTTGACTTATTTCTTGTAACATTTGTCATTTGTTATATTTGAATTTGACATATATATACTTGTTGCTATTGTTGTGGTACTGTATTCTGCTTGTGGTGGTACATGAATATATAGCTGCTATTGTTGTAATTTGCTGGAACGTATAGAAAAAGAAAAAAAAAAGAAAAAAAACTTAATTTTCGTCGGCCAAAAATCGGTCGACGGAAGTTAAGCTAAAAAAGAAAAAAAGAGAAAAACTTAATTTTCGTCGGCCAAAAATCAGCCGACGGAAGTTAAGTTGATTAACTTCCGTCGGCCATGCTTAGCCGACGGAAGTTAGCTAACTTCCGTCGGCGGCCGACGGAAGTTAGCTAACTTCCGTCTACCCGCTTCCGTCGGCCAAAGCCGACGGAAGTTAGCCTTTTGCCGACGAAAGTTATCTTCTTTCGTCGGGAAAGAGCTAACTTCCGTCGGCTTTGGCCGACGGAAGTTTCCTGGATTGTTGTAGTGTCATGGATGTGGTACTCACCAAGTCACCAGTAATTAATGCATCTACAGAAAAAGTTGTGTTTGTTATATGGGCCAGAACAGCTGAGTTTTATGACCGAGGCAGACGGTCTGCTCCGAACTTCCGAATATGAAATTATAGAACTCGATAATACGTAACCTAAGTGTGAACTAATAATCTAGAAGATAGAAAACGCTAATTCTCATCAGTTAATAGTCATCAGTTGTTTGGTGAAGAAGATGGAATCCTTTGACTTTGTATTCATCATGCATTTTTTAATATCTTTACTCGGCATTATAAATGAGCTATCAAAAGATTTGCAAAGGAAGGATCAAAATATTATTGAAGCGATGGATTTGATCTTGGATGTGAAAGAGCGCTTGGAAGATATGAGGGACAATGAATGGGATCATTTATTCGATCAAGTTAAATGCTTTTGTGAGGCACATGATATTGATGTGCCAAACTTGGATGATTTCACTAGAGTTATAGGTCAATCTATTGGAAGGAAGCACAAAGTGATTCAATATCATTACTACAAAGTAAATATTTTCAATGTCGCTATTGATGCAACTTTACATGAAATTTTCATGAATCATCGCTTCAACGAGGTCTCCTCTGAACTAGTGGTATGTATGTCTTGTCTCGATACAAGAAACACCTTCTCTAATTTTGATGTTAATAAGCTTGTTCAACTTGCTGAGATTTATGCTGAAGATTTCACAATATCTGATCGATTATTGCTAAGAAGTCAACTTCAAACCTTCATTCTCAATGTTAGGAGTTGTGAGGAATTTAAGGAATTCAGTGATATTTCAAGCCTTGCTCAATTGATGGTCAAACTCAAAAAACATAGAACATTTCCATTAGTGTATCGTCTCATCGAACTAGCATTGATTCTTCCTGTTGCTACATCATCTGTTGAGCATATATTTTCAACAATAAACATTATCAAGACAGATTTACGTAATAAGATATTAGACAATTGGTTTAATGATTTGATGGTATGCAATACTGAGCGAGAGATATTCAAAACTATTGATGATGATACAATCATGAAGCGATTCTAAGCATTGGAAAACCGCAAAGTATCTTTGCCCTATGAAAGAATTGCAGCGACTTAGTAGTATGTATTTTGTTAACATTTATTTCAATTTATCTGTGTATACACTATATATTTGACTTCTATAAAGATATATGTTTTATTTAAATTGTATGAATTGATACTTGAACTTTAAAGTCTAGCCTACTCTATATTTTTATCGTGGATTTCGCCGCTGGCTGCTGGCGCTAAGTTTACATCGACACGGACGCAAGCAACAAGCCATGAATCCTAAGTTTTTTTTTCAAGTTACAGATTTAATCGGCTGTTTTAAAATTTACAAAATAGCATCCAAACGCTTCTAGAGGGAAGGTTTAAAAACCACTCCCCTCAATTTCCAACGATTCATTTTGCGCATAGACGATAGGATGTTTTTAAAAAACGCCCGCTCGACAGGTGGCGATTGCAAGATATTTTTGTAAATTTTGAAAAAGAAAGCATACTTGTGTAAATTGAAATATATAAATAAATATTGTAGCCATTTCAAGCAGGCCACAATTTTAGGCTCTGGGCCCAAAAGCCCAAGCAGCCATCATCGTGCATGGTTGTCGCGTCGGCCGTGCGGCCAGCCCTCGGTTCTCTTCTCTAGACCTCGGTGGCTCTGCGCTATGAGCTGCCAATCCCCGATGCGCCCTCACCACCCGAGCAGGTCCAGCACTCCGGTGCTGCCCCGTCACTGACACGACTACGTGGTGCCGAAGACGGCCCTTCCCGGACTCCCTCCGGATCACGGTTGTTGTGGTAATAATCCAGCTCTCTCAAGGAAAACAACATTTTTTTGATACAAATTTGAAAGCAGTTTGAACTTATTTTTTTATTTTTAATATAAATTAGATAACAGAATTTAAGATGTCTTAATTGATCTAACATTATTATTGTTTGTATTGCATTACACAATTTCATGAGATAGCTACGCGGTTGCTGGTTATTTTATGAGATGAATTATCTAATATATTTTCAGTTATTTAATTGTATCAATGTTGATTATTTCCTATTTATATATAAGCATGAAATATTATAATAATAAAAATTATGTTAGTTATAAAAAATAATCAGCTCACAATAGTTTTTTCACAGCAACTTTAACCAAATTACTTTCAACTTTTCCACAGTAGACAATTCGTAATAGCTTTTTTCCAGCATGCAGCTCACAGTTGTTTTTTCACAGCTTATAGCGGAACCAAACACACCCTCAATTTGTACTCGTTAGATGTAGTGGATGAATTTTCATTTAAAAATCATTCTTTGCTAGATTTAAATATAAATATAGCAAGTGGAAAGGTACTTAAGCTGTTCTTAAAACTTATCGCCTATATCTCACATATAAGGAATGAACCAAAAAGATTTCATCCCTATACAACTTCGGTCTCGGGCAGCTTCCCTAAAACTCATTCCTTATATATTTTAATCCCCTTTTTTATTTAAAATAATATTTGTTGGCGTAAAAGATTACGCTAACAGGTTCTCGAATGTTAAGAACTAACAAACATGAAGTTTGTGTTGAGAACTATTCCAAGCCTTCGAATAGGATAATAGCTTGAAGTAGTTCGAAAGTATGTATTGAATAGCTGAGTATTCGATGCCTCTTACAGGGTAAGAATTAGGATATTTATAGGCAAAAAGTCTTAAGAAAAAGACCTATATACCCCTCAATTACAACCGACATAGTGGAAACTATTCAGTACCACGAATAGGGCTAAAATAGTAAAATCTATCCGGAGAAGGTAGATAAGGCAGACGTCTTATCAGTTTGGCTGTTTTCCACTGCAGCTTCGGGGCCTTCGGAGGATGCCTTCGAATCATAAGCCGAAGCATCCTTTGGCTTAGAAACTTCATCACCTTCGGAGGTGAGCGCAAGCTTTGATGCTGGTAAGTTATCTTCGACTGTCAATCTCTAAAGCCCTGAGGATGAATTATTTTCCCCCAACAGTAGCCCCTCGAATACGCTTCTTCGATTTAACTTGTATGGTAGGAAAGCAGTATGCGCAAGGAATATTTTCATATTTAGGGACTTAGAGAAATTTGAAGGTGTTATAGTTATCCGAAGGGTATTAAACATCGAAGTATTCCCGATGAAAGATTCGAACTGGGACCACTGTGTGAACACTTCGTGGGAAAAGGAACCGTTACGGAGGCGGAACGTCATGGAAAACCGTCAAATTTGAACCGTTACCCTTCAAGTAGTCGTTATGCTCCTGAAAAAGGTAATAGTCAAAATTTTACCGGGGGTTCACACCTTTTCACTTCCTGGTCCCACCCGTCAGCGGCAGAAGTCGAACCTGCAGTGTGAACACGATTGAAGCACAACAGCTAGCAGGAAGGCTATAAAGGGGGGTCGAAGTGTACCAAAAATTTTTACAGAACCTGTCTTTCGGAGCTCACTTTCTTCAACCTCCAAATCTCCCCTCAATCTTCCTGAGCGATCGACTCATGGTGAGGACCAGCACCACCGTGCCAGCGGCAGAAAGCACTTTGGCGCAGAGGCAAGCTTGGGCGGCATCGGCAGCGGCGGCCATGGCGGGGGCTCCAGGAGGTTCTTGGCCCAAAAATCCTTGGGAGCTCCGCCCTCCATCCAAGAAGCAGATCCTGCAAAGCTTCCTCATCGGCCTAATCCACAAGCACTACGGAATCCATTGAAGAGGTAGTGAACGGGAAGCTGGGCACCGGAATGAGGACTCGGGTCCCTTTAACAGAGTCGACTCCAAGGCCGCGAAGCGAAGAAGTAGTAGTCTTCGAAGCATTCTTCGAAGCTGGTCTTGGGCTCCCTGCCATCAGCTTTTTGTCAGAGGTATTGGAAATGTTTCACATTACCTTGCCTCAATTGTCCCCCAACACCATCGCAAGGCTGGCGATCTTCGAGTGGGCGCTTCGGGCTGAAGGATGCGATGGACGATCGGAGATCTTTGCCGCTACCCACGAAGCCATCTACCAACCAAAGACACAAGATGGCCCCGGAGACACCAAGGTGTTAACAGCCTTCGGAAGCGTCAACTTCCAGCTACGGAAGAAGCATGCTCAACATTTCCCTGCGAAGGCCATCAACGACCAGTGGTACACCAACTGGATCCTCCGGTGGTTTTACGTCTAGTTCGGAGAAGACTCCAGCTTCACAGGGCCTCTCCAAGAAATTTGGTTCTGGAAGGAGGCCGAAGTCATTCCGAACTCAAGCCTGCTCTCAACGCGGCTTGGGTTACTCTCTTCGATAGCCAGCCGCATGAGCATGCGGGATCTAGCGGAAGAATTCATCGCCCTCCGAATCCCGCCTCTCGGAGTCAACTGGCCGATAGCGTTCCAAAACGCTTCGGAGGGAGAGCTTCGAAGTCTAGGTAATCCTTCGAACTTCCTATAGTAATGTATTAGGAAATAAATAACATACTTATAATATGCTACCTTTTTTCAGCGGCCCCTTTGGCGCTAGCTCCGGAGCAGATAGCGAGAGCCACCGAACGGGTGCTTGGAGCCCCTACAGTGGCAGAGAGGCAGAAAAGAATAAAATTGGTGGGAAGCTGGGAACGCTTCAACAGAGTGTGGAGAGCCCTCGAAATGGTGCCCCCACCTCTGCTAGACTTCGACCCGACCAGAGCGGCCCCTCGGAAAAGGAAAGACGCCGCCGAGCCTTCGAAGAAACTCGTCAAGACCCCAATCAAGAAGGGGAAGAAAATGGCAATACCTCCTCCTCAGCCGACTCCGGTGTCCTCTGCTTCATCCGTGGGCATTTGGAGCTCATCTTCGGAAGACTCCGGAAACAAGGGCTCCGAAAACAAGGGCTCTGATGTTCAAATAGGAAAGGTCCTTGAAAATTATCTTCTCGATGACAGTGAAGATGAAGCCATGGATGCAGTTGGAGTTCCTGCTCGAGAGACTACAGAGGCAGATACAGCGCGCTCTCCTGAGCCCGTCGCCACAAGTTCGGAGCTGGAGACGGTTATCCCCAACTCACCCATGGCTGGGGTGATAGTACCGGAGGTCGAGCCGCCTGTAGCAGCTACACCGGAGAGGACTTCGGGGGATGACCTCGATGAGTATCTCCGGATGTACGAGGTCTTGGAGGACCCTGCAATTTTACCTCAAGGCACCAACGAAGGTACACTTCGAAGCCTTTGCCTTTACCATCCCTATAATAGTTATTACCCACAAATATTCATCAAGTACCTTAATGTTGTAGGTGCGTCGAGGAGTAGCGTAGCTCCGGTCACAGATGGAGCTCCAGCTTCTCTCGGAGTTGAGGCTCCGATGGACATAGTAGCTCCGATGACTGGAGCCATCTCGGGCGAAGCGGTTCCGGCCGAGGGGGCATCGGTCGAAGGAGGATCTACCTCCGCCGGAGTCGCTCCTCCGGTTTTCGTGCCAGGGAGGCGAAAGAGCATGATGAGCCTTGGACTCCTCCCTGCCTCAACGATGACACCTTCCTCCAATGATCCTTCAGCAACTAACTCGGAGGAGGAGGCGACCGCGGATGATCACTAGGCTTTGTCCTGGCTCCCTTTGTTGGCTCCCTTTGTTGGCTCCCTTCTTGGAGCAACGAACGGGCCTCCGGGCGCTTCTGGAGCCCTTGGCGGAGAAGGGCCAAGAAGTCGTAAACTCCGACTTGGTCTCCGTCTTGAGCAAGGCCAGAGCCCCGGAGCTCAATCTAGCCCTCGAAAGGGCTGCCCTTAACGTATGCAACATACCACAAGTGCATTCAATTAATAAATGGAATTACTTAGTACTTACTTGCTCTTTTTTGCAGCAATTTGTCCTTGCTAGAGCGGCAGCGAATTTCAATGAAGTCGAAACTAATCAGCTCAAGAGGAAGGTTACTACCCTATAGTCTGCACTTAAGAGCTCCGAAGATAAATCATTTCGACTGGAGGAGGAGCTCCTTGAAGAACAGAGGGCTAAGGCCTCCACCGACGAAGCACTCCGTATCGAGCGGCAGAGCAGCACTACACTCCAAACTTCGGCCCAAGAGGCCGAAGCCGAATGTGTGGTGCTCCGAGCGAAGGTGGAGAAGCTCCGGCAAGCGGTAGCCACTTCAAGCGCGCAGCTTGTAGAACTCCAAGACTCACTTCAGCAAGCCATGGCTCAGAAAAGCGCTCTGCTATCCAAGATGGCCAAAGTGTCTACTGCTGCTGAGATGGAGGTGGCAGAAGCGAAGAATGATGAAATAGCCGAGCGTACCTTGGATGCCCTTTAGGGTACCTTGGAATACTTCGACACCATTTTCCCTTCATCTTCGACTGTGGCAAGCGAGCCCCTCGACCGAAAGCTGAAAATGATTCAAGTGGCGATGAAGCTGATGATGGGCTTCGGCGTCTGGTATGGAGAGATCTCCGGACAAGTTGCTGGAATTGGAGTCCTCCGTCATCTCGAAGCTCTTGGGATTTCAGTTGCTCTGGTTGGGGGTTCGACGCTAGCAGGCTTTGCCGATGAGGGCTTGTTGCATCCTTCGCAGGATGTAGCTTCTGCTTGGGAAGCTTTCCGGTCGATTTGGAAAACAAACCACAAGGCTGCAGCAAAACTTGGATCGATGAGGCTCACCGGCAAAAGCAAGCGTAAACAAGGCCTCCGCTTCTAGGTTCACCAGCTCCGACGCCTCCTGCTCCGCCAACCGACCCGCAGGTCTAGTCTTATAGGGCGCTTAAGCATGTACAAGAAATCTTGTAAAGCCCCTTACACTAATGAATGAAAAGTTTATAAACGAGGAACTTGTTTGGATGTTTATTCTTTTAGGTTTTGACATGCACTTCGGAGCTTGACTTCGAGGTGTTGGAACATAACAAGGGGCTCCTTCGGCAGTGGTCTGTCCTCGAAAGCTTAAGGCCTTATCGACGCTCGTGCTTCTCTGTTCCTCGTGGAGATCAAGGAGAGATAGCTCCCGAAGTACACCGCGAAGTCTTGGCTTATATCAAAGAAGAGGAAAAGGAAGAAGCATATTCGCCTTCCGAGTACGTAAACTGGTCTGACTCGGAGTACCAAGCCGAGGATCTCACGGAGGCTAGCTCCGAAAGGCTTCTGTCTTGGGCTGAACTTCAAGAGGAGCAGAAAAAACTGCGAGCTTCGAAGAAGAGAAGCACTCGGACTAAGAAGAAGGTTCCGAAGGCTTCGAGCTCCGAGGGTCGAAGTGGTCTTAGAAGTAGCTCTAGAGGTCAGAGGGGTCTCCGTTTTTATCTAGGCTTAGACCAAAACTTCTCTTGATATAAAATATGATTATCCAATTAATATGAATTGCTTCGAAAGCATCTTTCGTTGTTCCTTACTCCACTGCCCCTCCTTGTGGGTGGGGGACCGCACGCGCTGCGATAGGGTCCATCGGACTCAATGACTTACATAACAATCTCATGCTTCACACAACACTTGGTAATCATATTTTACTCTTTCGTAGAGTTTTTCGAACTATACGTTCGTATTGTGATGTTTATAAATTTCGGAGCAAAGTTTGTACTTGTATACTCCCATAGCAGTCGCTTAGGACTTTAAAAGTGTTTCATTGGTCGGAGCCTTGAAACCTTATTGCTTGGTCACCTTCGACTCTTTTACAGATGCTTCGAACCCGGTGGCCGGGAATCTGTTCTTTTAAAGTCCTTATACTCTTCTACAGATCCTAACAAGCCAGAGCTTGGAATCCGTAGGTTGGCCACCTACGGCTCTTTTATAGATGCTTCAAACCCGGAGGAAGGAAATCTATTCTTTTAAAGTCCTTAGACTCTTCTATGGATCCTAACAAGCCGGAGCTTGGAATCCGTAGGCTGGCCACCTACAGCTCTTTTACAGATGCTTCGAACCTGGAGGGCGGAAATCTGTTCTTTTAAAGTCCTTAGACTCTTCTACGGATCCTAACAAGCCAGAGCTTGGAACCCGTGGGCTGGCAACGGAATCCTTGAACCAATGGTTCGAAGGCCGTTGTCCGAGTTCTTTGAAAGATGCTTGACTCCGCAAGCATCTCCATTCTCCTGATGCGTCCATCAGGAGTAAGGGATATTTGAAGAGTAAACAAAATTCGAACCTCCATCTTTATTTAGAAAGGTACTTTTACAATTGATTACAAGGAGCCCCTAAGCGTAGTAATGCTTAAGGTGCTCCGTATGCCATGCATGCTTCAACTCTTCCCCTTCTAAATTAACTAATTTAAATGAACCGGGGTGCCCTGAGCGTAGGATAATATATGGTCCTTCCCATTTATTTCCTAGCTTCCCCGGAGCTATTACACTTTGCAATACCAAATGACCTGGTTTAAGCTCGCTCAATTTTATCTTCGGGTCATACCATGTCTTTGTTTGGTCTTGGTACTTCGTCAGAATGGCGACAACTCGAAGCCTTGTTTCTTCTGACAAGTCTAGCGAAGTGCTTCTGTCGTCTTCATTTCTAGGTTCTACTACGCGAAGGGATCCACCCTTGAGCTCCGTAGGAGTCATGGCCTCATCTCCGAATAGCACCCTGAATGGGGTGAAGCCTGTGGACCTGGCTTGCGTGGTCCGAATGGACCATAGAATCTTAGGAAGTTCTTCGGTCCACAGCCCTTTGGCCAGCCCGACAATCCTTCGATTTAGACCGGAGAGAATATTTCCATTGGCTCGCTCGACGGCTCCGTTGGATTGTAGATGGCGAACTGTTGCGAAGCATAACTTGATGCCCAGTTCTTCACAAAATTCTTTAAAGGGCTCGTGTCACGCCCCGATTTAATAAATCAGGACTTTATTGAAATTCCCTAGAAAATCAATAAAACAATACGTTCATCATGCGACCACGTACAATACGGGCAATCATTCACGGTTCGTAGACCGCATTAATACAAAAGTGAATAAAGGTGAAGAGAAACTAATAAAATAAGGGTCCTAGATGAACGCCTCCTTCCAGTCTCGCCTTGATTGGGTCGCTACTCCAGACCTGCATCCTCCTCATAGTAGACGGACTCTGATGGTGTAAGTCAATGGGGTGAGTAGAGGGGTACTCAGCAAGCCACCGAATGCAAATATTATGCAAGGTAATAACAAGGGAGATATTGGCTAATTTTTGCGGAAGTGAGTAATTTGTAAAGCAATTTAATCTGAACAATTTATTAGTACTAAAACGTAAACATGTGTATGCATCATCATCTTCTAACTCGAGGGGTACAGTCAGCCCCACCTCACTCAACAGTCCTTACATGCCATGAATAACTCAACCATTCAAACAATTGTAAACTGACTGCGAGTAGTCACACAACCCGCCCTTGACCGTGGGCTCGGCTTTTCGAAAAGATTAAATTACTCTGATCAGAGATGTACCACTGTACCCACAAGGCACGCACTCATCACTTACACCAAAGTGTAACGAGATGACCCATTTCACGGGAACTCGTGCCAAAACCTTCCATATGGTTCGCCTCGACTCAAAAGCACCCTCTTATAGGTTTCATATGGTGTCCCGACGCGTCGGTGCCCCACCATACCCCCCCTTGAGCCTCCTTTGGTACAAGTCGCCCGCAGGCTTGCCCTTTGCCCCCTCTTCTATGGTGCAGAGAGTCGGAGTATTCCACACTTCCAGTTAGGACTTACCCATTAGATTTGTGGTTGGTACGGAAGTGCTTTGCAACAGATCCCGCAGACCGGTCCTTATAGTGCCCCGGGTGCGACCATCCAGTTTCCGAGCTTGCACCCAGAACCCACCATACTTATAACATACCCCACTCCAACAGAGTCCAGAGACAAGAATAACAGGGTATTTCATATACCAGAATCCATCTATCTACGACTCATTATTTTTATCCTATAGCAGTTGTGCCGGTACATTGGGCACTAGCTAATATAATATTTGTAGAGTGACAAGGAGTTAAGGCTCAATAAGCATGTCTTGGGTTTGCACACAAGGACGGGGATCTAATATATATAAGTGCAAGGCTTGACATTTGACTAATTCAATATTAACCTATGAGTTATAGCGATAGTTTATTAAAACATGGGCTCAATGATGATCAACTGTTTCCACAGAAGGGTCGATGACTTGCCTTGATCCGTGAATGGTGAAGGTGGAACCTCGGGATAAGACTCGGGATCTTCAACGACGTTGTAGTCTTCTCGATACGGAAAAGTAAACACAACATTCAATAAACAATCCAAAATCAAGCATACGAGCATACAAGTTGTCGTTGGATTTAAGTAAAGGAGATAGAGTCTTAAATTCTAGGGAATTGTTACTTAAATATTTAAGATTGATTCCTAATGAGATTTCTGAATTTATGACTTGATGTAATTTATTTTCCTAGGGGTTTTTATTTCCCCTTTTTAGAGATGAACTAAAAAGGTATAAATTAGCCTTGATGTTTTTATGGTATCAAAAATAGTGACTTTAAATTATTAAGTCTTCTGAAGTTTGTTATATAGCTTTAAGATAATTTCATAAAGTATGGATCTTTAATATATGAATTAATTAAATATCCTAAAAGGGCTTTTGTAATATTATTTAATAGAACAAAGTGGGCAAAATGAATATTCTATCTTTATTGTATCAGTGGAATAAGGTCATTAATTAAGTCCTCTGAATATATTATATAAGTTTCCATGATTTTTGTAAAATGTTACATTTCTATTATATGAGTTAATCATTTATCTTAAAGGGCCTTGGAAATGTTGTTTAATAAATTAAAATGACCAAAATGAATTATTATATTTTTATTGGCTTATAAACTGTGTACTGGAGTCAATATATCATCTAAAATTAATATATAAATTTTTAAGAGTTTTTCTGAATGAAATAATAATTAAATCCTAAAGGGGTCTTAGGAATGTTATTTAATAAAATGTCATGGACAAATTGTCATTCCATTTTTATTGTATTAATAACAGTGAAATGGAGCCATTATATCTTCTGAAATTAATTTATAAATTTTTAAGAGTTTTTCTGAATTATTTAATTGAAATATGATTTTCCTCCTAAAGGGGACTTTTCTTTATTATTTAATAAGATTATTATGTGCCAAATAAACATATTGTTTTATTGCATAAAAGTGTAGAGGATAAAAAGACAAATTTTCCAGAATTAAAATGGTGAAATTTGGAGTTAAATTGAGCAAGATATGAATTTTGGAAGTTTAAACTATTTTCCTGAATTTTTATTTAAATAGAAATCAGGCATCGGTCCACGGTGAGCCAGGTCCACCATGGACCCACGCACTGTGCGCTGGACCGACCAAATCTGGACCGTTGGATCCAGATCCAACGATCACTGGTGAGGCGGGGCGTTTAAGTGAATCTGGACAGCCCAGATCACCTCATACCCCTTTGCCAGAACGAGTGGCTGAGATCTAATCACTTAAGTGATTTAATCTCAGCCGTCCATCCGCGATCGCAAGGCGGAGCGCACGTCCGGCACGCTCGCGGCACGGGGGAGCCAAGAGTCTTCGTCCCCAGCGCCGGCCGAACGACGACGAGCGGCCACCGACGACGGCGATGGCCTAAGGCCCTAATTTCCGGCCAAAACGGAGAGAGGGGAGGATGGGGATCACGTAGGTACCGGCGATGATGGTGAACGGAGGTCGATGATGGTCGGTGGCGAGGAGATGGCGGCGGTGTTCTTCAGGTTGATGATGGCGATGGTGATCCAGTGGCGAGGAACCCGAACAGAAGCGAGGCCGAGGATGCCCGGGCGACGACGGTTCCGACGGTGGCCTCGGCGAGGGCGGCGGTGGCCCGGAGCGCCGGTGATCGACGGCCGGAGTTCGAGCAGAGGGGAGGGAGAGAAACTGGTGGCAAGGCTTGGGAGCGTGAGGGTTTGGGCTTTGGAAGTGTGGGCGAGAAACGGTGAGGCCGGGGGCTTTTATAGGAGTCACCAGAGGCGAGGAACGGCAAGAGATCGGAGGGGATCCGAGGGAGTTCCAAGCTTGCTCCGGTGAGCTTTCCAAACACTCGGATCCATGCCATAAATGAAGAAAACGCGTTGATCCTAGGGGGAATGAGATCGCCGGAGGTCGAGGAAGGGGATCCTAGGCCCAATTTTGTGGATTCGGGCGGCCGGCGGCGGAATAGGCAGGGGGTGGTGCCGGCATGGAAGGGGATCCTCCTTTCCATCGAAGAAGACAGAGCTGACAGGTGGCCCCCACCTGTCAGCGGGCGGGCGCGAGGAGAAGAGAGGATGGCAGGTGGGCCAGGCCTGGCAGCGGCAGTGAGGGGTGCGATAGAGGCTGGCGGGTGGGGCCGGCCAGGCGCGTGCGAGAGGAGAGAGGGGGAAATGGCGGCGACAGGCTGGCCCCGCCTGACAGTGAGAGAGGCGGTACTGGGCTGGGCCAAAAGTCTATTGGAGAGAAATTCAGGGTTTCGATCCAATAAGGTTTAAAATGTATTTTCCATTAAATTTAATTCCAAAAATTCAAATATTTGCTTAAGGCTTGAAGATCTATTGCTAAAATTTTGTAAAAATTCTCAAAAATATTTCTTGGCCTCTAGTTTATCCCATAAGATTTCCAAGTCCAAATTTTGAATATCTATCTCTGTTTGGCTTTAATAGGTCTCTTTTAGGATTTTCATTAATAACGAAATTAGAAATTCATTGAATATTATTTTTCCTTTATTTTATTTCCTTTTAATTTTGGGGCTGTTACAGCTCGGCTTCGAACTGGGTTCCATTATCTATCGTTAGCTCCCTTGGCACTTCGAACCTGCATATGATATTTCGCCAGAAGAATTTTTGTACATTCCTTGAAGTGATAGCAGTTAGAGGTTCAGCTTCGACCCATTTAGAGAAATACTCAATTGCTACCACTGCAAACTTCAAGCTGCCTTTTGCCATTGGAAAAGGGCCAATGAGATCCATTCCCCATCATGGCATTGGCCACACCGGGGCAATAACTTGAAGTGGTACTGGTGGACGGTGGCTCCGTCTACCCATCCACTGGCATCCTTGATAGGTTCGAACCAATTCCTTTGTATCTCTTATAAACTGTGTACTGGAGTCAATATATCATCTAAAATTAATATATAAATTTTTAAGAGTTTTTCTGAATGAAATAATAATTAAATCCTAAAGGGGTCTTAGGAATGTTATTTAATAAAATGTCATGGACAAATTGTCATTCCATTTTTATTGTATTAATAACAGTGAAATGGAGCCATTATATCTTCTGAAATTAATTTATAAATTTTTAAGAGTTTTTCTGAATTATTTAATTGAAATATGATTTTCCTCCTAAAGGGGACTTTTCTTTATTATTTAATAAGATTATTATGTGCCAAATAAACATATTGTTTTTATTGCATAAAAGTGTAGAGGATAAAAAGACAAATTTTCCAGAATTAAAATGGTGAAATTTGGAGTTAAATTGAGCAAGATATGAATTTTGGAAGTTTAAACTATTTTCCTGAATTTTTATTTAAATAGAAATAAGGCATCGGTCCACGGTGAGCCAGGTCCACCATGGACCCACGCACTGTGCGCTGGACCGACCAAATCTGGACCGTTGGATCCAGATCCAACGATCACTGGTGAGGCGGGGCATTTAAGTGAATCTGGACAGCCCAGATCACCTCATACCCCTTTGCCAGAACGAGTGGCTGAGATCTAATCACTTAAGTGATTTAATCTCAGCCGTCCATCCGCGATCGCAAGGCGGAGCGCACGTCCGGCACGCTCGCGGCACGGGGGAGCCAAGAGTCTTCGTCCCCAGCACCGGCCGAACGACGACGAGCGGCCACCGACGACGGCGATGGCCTAAGGCCCTAATTTCCGGCCAAAACGGAGAGAGGGGAGGATGGGGATCACGTAGGTACCGGCGATGATGGTGAACGGAGGTCGATGATGGTCGGTGGCGAGGAGATGGCGGCGGTGTTCTTCAGGTTGATGATGGCGATGGTGATCCAGTGGCGAGGAACCCGAACAGAAGCGAGGCCGAGGATGCCCGGGCGACGATGGTTCCGACGGTGGCCTCGGTGAGGGCGGCGGTGGCCCGGAGCGCCGGTGATCGACGGCCGGAGTTCGAGCAGAGGGGAGGGAGAGAAACTGGTGGCAAGGCTTGGGAGCGTGAGGGTTTGGGCTTTGGAAGTGTGGGCGAGAAACGGTGAGGCCGGGGGCTTTTATAGGAGTCACCGGCGGCGAGGAACGACAAGAGATCGGAGGGGATCCGAGGGAGTTCCAAGCTTGCTCCGGTGAGCTTTCCAAACACTCGGATCCATGCCATAAATGAAGAAAACGCGTTGATCCTAGGGGGAATGAGATCGCCGGAGGTCGAGGAAGGGGATCCTAGGCCCAATTTTGTGGATTCGGGCGGCCGGCGGCGGAATAGGCAGGGGGTGGTGCCGGCATGGAAGGGGATCCTCCTTTCCATCGAAGAAGACAAAGCTGATAGGTGGCCCCCACCTGTCAGCGGGCGGGCGCGAGGAGAAGAGAGGATGGCAGGTGGGCCAGGCCTGGCAGCGGCAGTGAGGGGTGTGACAGAGGCTGGCGGGTGGGGCCGGCCAGGCGCGTGGGAGAGGAGAGAGGGGGAAATGGCGCCGACAGGCTGGCCCCGCCTGACAGCGAGAGAGGCGGTACTGGGCTGGGCCGAAAGTCTATTGGAGAGAAATTCAGGGTTTCGATCCAATAAGGTTTAAAATGTATTTTCCATTAAATTTAATTCGAAAAATTCAAATATTTGCTTAAGGCTTGAAGATCTATTGCTAAAATTTTGTAAAAATTCTCAAAAATATTTCTTGGCCTCTAGTTTATCTCATAAGATTTCCAAGTCCAAATTTTGAATATCTATCTCTGTTTGGCTTTAATAGGTCTCTTTTAGGATTTTCATTAATAACAAAATTCAGAAATTCATTGAATATTATTTTTCCTTTATTTTATTTCCTTTTAATTTTGGGGCTGTTACAGCTCGGCTTCGAACTGGGTTCCATTATCTATAGTTAGCTCCCTTGGCACTTCGAACCTGCATATGATATTTCGCCAGAAGAATTTTTGTACATTCCTTGAAGTGATAGCAGTTAGAGGTTCAGCTTCGACCCATTTAGAGAAATACTCAATTGCTACCACTGCAAACTTCAAGCTGCCTTTTGCCATTGGAAAAGGGCCGATGAGATCCATTCCCCATCATGGCATTGGCCACACCGGGGCAATAACTTGAAGTGGTACTGGTGGACGGTGGCTCCGTCTACCCATCCACTGGCATCCTTGATAGGTTCGAACCAATTCCTTTGTATCTCTTACAATTGTTGGCCAGTAGAGCCCCTGCCGAAGTGCCTTTCCTGCTAGAGCATGGGGGGCCAAGTGGCTTCCACATAAACCTTCGTGAATGTCCCAAAGTATATCTTGGCCTTCGGGTTGTGAGATGCACCGGAGTAAGGGAGAACAGACTCTGACTTTGTATAATATCCCATTGACAAGCTCATAATTTCGAGCCCTTGCTTGCAACCTTTGGAAATCTAGACCTTCTGACAAGACTGCACTGTTTTGCAAGACATCCATTATCGAGGCCCGCCAGTCCATAGCTAGGATGCAAAGGACTTCTACGGAGGGTAATTGATCTACTGTAGGCTTGAAAAGTTCTTCATAGAAAGCACCCTTCGGGAGGTCCAATGCTCTGGTTGCAGCCTTCGCTAGAATGTTTGCAAGTTGATTATCTGCTCGAGGTATACCCCGAACAGAAAATCCTTTGAACATTGCTTCTGTCTTGCGGATTTCTTCCAGATATTTCGCAAGATGCGAGTTCCTTGCTTGAAAGCTTTTGTCAACATGCCCTGCGACGACTTGGGAATCTGTTTTAATTATAATCCTTGCTGCTCCAAGTGCCTTTGCCTTTTGGAGGCCTAGCAGGATTCCTTCGTATTCTGTGATAATATTGGTGGTCTTAAAGTTGAGCCTCGCAGAATACATGGCTTTTTGCCCTGACGGCGATATTATCATAGCTCTAGCTCCAGCACCAGATGCCTGATAGGCTCCGTCAGAAAAAATTGTCCATAGACCTTCGGAGGTTTCTTCCGGAGCCCAAACTGCAGATGGAGTCCACTCTACTACGAAGTCAGCTATGATCTAAGATTTGATAGTTGTTCTCGCCGTGAAGGAAATACCAAAGGGGGCTAGCTCGACAGCCCATTTTCCGATCCTACCCGTGGAATATTTGCTCCGAAGCATATCACGAGGGGGATATGAGGTAGGAACGATTAGATTATGTGCTAGAAAGTAATGCCTTAGCTTCCGCGATGCCATTACTAAAGAATAAGCAATTTTTTCGAGTTCAGAGTATCTTGTCTTTGCTCCGGACAAGGCTTCTGAGACGAAGTAAACTGGGTTTTGCACCAGCTTTCCTTTAAGCTCAACTTCCCTTACCAATACTGCACTTACTGCGGAGCCTATTGTTGCAAGATAAAGAAGGAGAGTTTCTTCAGGGAGGGGCACAGTAAGTGTTGACAGGCTTCCTAGGTATTCTTTAATACCATCGAAGCTCTTCTAGCACTCCGGCGTCCAGTTGAAACTTTTGGACCCTTTTAGAGCTTTAACAATTGGAAGGCTTCGCTCAGCTGATCTGGCCAGGAATCTGCTGAGAGCTGCGAGTCGTCCTGATAGCTTCTGGACCTGCTTCAATTTTTTTGGTGGAGCCATTCTTTGCAATGCACTTATCTGCGTCAGGCTAGCTTTGATTCCCCTACTCGAAACTAAATACCCTAGTAGTTTTCCTGCTTGCGCCCCGAATATACATTTTTTAGGGTTGAGGCGAACTCCACATGCTCTGAGGCTCTCAAATGTTTCAGCTAAGTCTAGGCTATGATGGTGCTTTACAGCACTCTTTATTACAATATCATCCATGTAGGCTTCGACATTTCGGCCTATTTGATTTCCTAGAGCCTTAGCTATCAAACGTGAGAAGGTGGCTCTGGCATTCCGCAAGCCAAAAGGCATTCTTACATAACAAAATACTCCGGATGGGGTTATGAAACTCGTCTTGGCTTCGTCTTCACGCTTTAGCCAGACATGATGATAACCGGAGTAAGCATCTAGGAAGCTCAGTAGTTCGGAGCCAACCATAGAATCCACCAGCTGGTCTATTCGGGGAAAAGGGTAGGGGTATCAAAGGCATGCTTTATTTAATGACGTGAAATCAATGCACATGCGCCACTTGCTGGAGCCCTTTTTCTTGACAAAAACAGGGTTATCTAGCCACTCCGTGTGGGCTACTTCCCTGATGATGCCAGCCCTTAACAATTTTTCCACTTCTACCTTGGCAAGGTCTGCCCTCTCTGCTGATAACTTCTGGAGCCCCTGGCGTAATGGCCTAGCCTTCAGGTTGACAAGCAAACTATGCTCGATGATACTCCGGTCAACCCCGGTGATGTCTTCATCGGTCCAGGCAAAGATGTCCAAATTTTGCTTAACTACTTCCTCCAAGGAAGCGGCTATCTCCGGAGGTAGCCCCTTGCCAAACTGTATTGGGTACTCCTTTCCCTCTTTCAGAATTATCTTCGTGACGACATCACCTTCCGAGCTTGGCTTTAGGGAAAGGCCCTTCGAGGAGTTTTTAGACTTTGAAGCCTCCTCTGTGTGCTCCGACACACTGTGCACTTGCCGAGGGTCCAATGGCTGACCGTGACCATATTCCGTTCTTCTGGCTACAGCTTGGTCTCCTGAGATAGTGAGAACTCCCTCTTGTGTGGGCATCTTGAGACATAAGTAGTTGTGATGTGCTATAGCCCTGAACTGGTTCAACATCCCCCATCCCAAATCACCTTATAGGCATATGGGGCGTCGACGACGTCGAAGATCACTTCTTCCACCCTAGCCAAGGCGCCTTCTCCGAAGGCAACCTCGAGGCCTATCTAGCCGAGGGCATCGAGAGGTGGACCTGAGAAGCCTTGGAGTGGGCGGGCCGCCGGAAGTAGATGCCTCCGAGGAATGCACATCTGATCGAAGGCCTAGACAAAAAGTATATCTGCGAAGCTCCCGCCGTCCACTAGGATCCTTCAAACTTCGACTCCAGGTATATTAGCTGAAATGATCAGGGGGTCAGCATGGGGGAACTTCACCCCCGAAACATCATTGGCAGTAAAGGAAATTTGTACATGGGACCACTCGGGCATTCCTGCCACAGAATTCAAGGTCCCTATGTGCCCTACTTCACGGACATATTCTCGCCGCTGCCTTTTTGACATGTTTCTGAGGGTCCCCCCTTTGGAGATGGACAGGACCACCCGCTTGCCGTGATCTTGGGGATCTTCCTGCTTCAGTGGTGGCATAATATTGGCCACCGACAGCTGCATGAGTGCTTCGGGGACACCGGCCTGGGCCACGGTTTGCACGGGCGCCGAACGTGCCGCTAGAGGGGCTCGATCTGAAGTACCTCACCCTGTACTTCATCCTAGGTATTCACCCCAAAGGTTTAATACAGACTTACAATCCTTCATGTCATGGCTTCTATTCTCGCCATGTACACAACAAAAAAAACTCTGGCGCCTGCTAGCTATTATTTCTTGGGGCTTCGAAGCTCCAACCTTGAAGCCTTATGCCTATTGGAAGTTGGCAGGTGCCTTTGGGGCAAAGGGCGCAATGTTCAACACCTCCGAGCGGAAGTGCTTCTTTCCCCGCCTATGATCATTGAAACGATTGTCATGGCGGGCTTGCGGAGAGGTTGGCACTTCGGGCTTCGTCTTCACTTCTCGAAGGGTTGGTGTAGGTGTTGCAGTTCTTCGGAGGTAGCCTTCCTCTGCCTTGGCATACTGTTCAAAGTATGCCATCAACTGTGCCACAAATGACACCAGTTTCTGATGAAGCTTGCTGAGGAGATCTGGGTTCAACACCCCTTCGCGCGCGGCATCGACTACCGAAGAGGTAGACAAGCCCTTGATCTGAGACTTGGTGTGGGCGAAGCGCGTGAACTATTCCCGAAGTGTCTCCCCCGCTTACTACTTCACCTAAAATAAACTCCCCATCGACATTGGGGCCACAAATGTACCTTGGAAGTTGCTTAAAAACTTCCTCTTCAGCTGCTCCCAGGACTTGATCGATCCTGGCTTTAGAGACTAGAACCATCGGAGAGCTACACCTTCGAGTGAGAGGGGGGAGCACTTCACATTAGTGTTATGCAACCCTCCGCTGGCTTCTATCGCCAAAGCATACGAACGAGAAAATTCTCTGGGGTCAGACCCATCGGAATACTCGTGCAACTTCGAGGTTTTAAACCTGGGATCGAAGGGCACTTTCTACAGGTCTGGATACAACGGAGACTCATCATCGAAGGATGCATTCTCGGCCTCCTCCGGGACTTGGACAGCTTCGGGAAGGTCGCCGGCACCAACATCTTGAGGCCCTTCAGGAGCATGAGTGGAAGCTTGAGAGCGGAGTCGATCGGTGGCATATTGCCACTTCCTCTTGAAGTCGCGCTACTTGGGTAGCCTCATCCTCAAGAAGGTCTTCGTCTCATTCGGAGGGGAGCTCTGGGTCTTGGGAAATGGCGTAGTCAGTTCGGAGCACCGTGGGAGCGGCTCGAGGGACTCTGGGTGCTCGACGTCTGGCGGTCGCTTTAGAGGTTACCAGGATAACAGAAGGTCCTACTCCGTTGGTCCGAGGGGACCTTCGTGGAGGATCGGAGGCTAGGCTCTGCTTGGGAGGCATAGCTAATGAAGATGAGGCTCGAAGACTGTGGACTTCGATTGGTTTGGGAAGGCGAGGAAAGGCCTTCGAGTTGTACTAGGAAGCCCCTTACCGAAGGGTGCGCGGAATCTTGAGACTCCGAAGCTCCCTCCGCAAGTGCTCTTCGAAGCACAATCTGCAGTAGAGAACTAGCTTTTAGAACTAGGATCCACACGGACGGCGCCACCTGTTGGTGTAAAAGATTACGCTAACAGGTTCTCGAATGTTAAGAACTAACAAACAGGAAGTTTGTGTTGAGAACTATTCCAAGCCCCCGAATAGGATAATAGCTTGAAGTATTCCGAATAGAGCTAAAATAGTGGAAATTATTCGGTACCCCGAATAGAGCTAAAATAGTAAAATCTATCCGGAGAAGGTAGATAAGGCAGACGTCTTATCAGTCTGGCTATTTTCCACTGCAGCTTCGGGGCCTTCAGAGGATGCCTTCGAATCATAAGCCGAAGCATCCTTCGGCTTAGAAACTTCATCACATTCGGAGGTGAGCGCAAGCTTTGATGCTGGTAAGTTATCTTTGACAGTCAACCTCTAAAGCCCTGAGGATGAAGTATTTTCCCCCAACAATATCTAAATTACAAATCTAATCACAATATATATATGTTTGTTTAATAGCACAAGTGAATAAGAATAAAACATAGACATGTTTGGTATAGATTGCAGTTCAACCCTCAAATATCAAAAAAAAACAAATTAAATGATCTGTTTGGGCCAATTCTTTATCAAATATCCAATTAGTCAGATTTTTTCTGTAATTTAATACTGGTTATGCCATTGGCCTAAACTCTAACAAAAAGGAAAACAAAATACAGCTATACTAATCAACACAAATGACCAAACATGGGTGAATCTGCCAAAACATAGAGCATCCAATTTAGTCAATCTTCCCTTGTTGGGTGTGTATCTTTTGCACCAAATAATTAGGTCTATTAAGGTCTGTATCTTTCACACCAAATAATTAGGGCCGGGTCAATAAGGTAGTTGGGTGTGCCGGCATGTTGAACTTATGTCCAACAGAGTCAAAAGAAAAACCAGTAAGACTATTAGAGATATAAAAGTTATTAGTGCCATATTGAAAGGGTCATATGATAAGTTTAAAACTTTGTATGGTGATGGTGAGTAACTGTGCATAAAATATTACAACAGTCATATATTAATACATATGTTGATAGTCATCTTCCAGTAATTTCTAAAAGCATCTTCATAACCATTCTGGTACTTTTATCCTATAGAGTTTTCTAAAAATATCCCAATGCTTTTTTCTATAAAAAATAAATGTTTAAAATGGTGGGTAAAATTGATATGCATTTAAATAATGGCGGCTTTATGAAGAAGCTTAGGACATGCAAAATTGTTGTATAGGAATTTATGGTAACAGAGTATTATTGAGAATTTGATGTTATGTGTGTGTCATGCTTGTAACTTGTAAGCTTCTGATGCCAGTAGAGTTGCAGGTTGTCAACATTTGTTGATTTGTTGTGCCCAGCCGCTCATCCATGGCAGTGTGCCAAGTGCTAGTGTCTTAGGGTGCGTTTGGTTCGCTGGATATCCCTGGAAGGGATAGGGCCTGTTGGCGCAAAAGATTACGCCAACAGGTTTAGAGAACTTGAAAGACTGACAAACGAAGTGTTTGCTTATGAGGACTATTCCAAGCCTCCGAATTAGATAATAGCGTGAGATAATTCGAAGTGTGTATTGAATATCTGAGTATTCGATATCCCTTACAGAGCGAAGAGGGGTATTTATAGATGAAATACATTAGGAAAAGACTCCTTTACCCTCTAATTACAACCGACTTAGAAGATATTGTTTAATATTCTTCATAGGGTTAAAAGGGTAAAAGATTAATTTAATAGTGAGAAAATAATCCTTCTATCCATGCTGGCAGTACCCCTTCGGGTAAAGAGGCTCCGGGATTCTTCATCACACTGAAGCCTTTGCAGAGGCTTTCATTGTAGAAGCCTCCGAATACAACGAAGTCTTGATGCCTTAAGACTTTCGGAGATTAAAGCCTTTGACTTCATTTCTCCTTCTGACTGTGTTGATGTAGAGGTTTTCTTAATACTCGGAGGATGAAATATTTTTCCCCAACAATAGCCCCTCGAATACTTCTCTCTAAATTGCTTGTGCAGTGAAGAGGGCAGTATACGCAAGAAATAATTTCATTTCCAAAATTTGGAAAAGAGAAAATCTGAAAGTCCTTACAACCATTAGAAATAATATCTTCGGAGGTAAGGAATCTCCGTACCCGAAACCCATTCGGAGGTGTCCAAAGAGGCGGCTTGGAATCGAAGTTCCTTCGGAGCCAAACTAGCCGTTAGTTCTCAAAGTCATTAGAGCCAAATTAGAGCCATTACTCTCTGAGAAGGCTAATGGCCGCACGATCTCACGGCGGTTGCAAGTCTTCATTGAGATGACCCTGCATGTCATAATGGCGTTGAAACCGAAACAATGTTGCTCTATAACATACAACACAAGCACAAGGGACTTCATGGTTTATAAAAGGAAGAAGAATAGTGATTTTTAGGCATGTTACCAACTGCTTCTGTAGACTTGCTTTTCTTCTTCCTGAGCGCACATTTCTAGTCCTCCTATTTTTCTTCGATGGCGAAGACTAGCTCCAAAGTTCCTGCATCGGATTCGGCTTTGGCTCGGCAGCAAGCCATGGAGGCGATTGTAGAGGCAGCGGGGCCTTCAGAGAATCCTCGACCTACTGGCCCTCGCGATCTCCGACCGGCGTCCACCAAGTATACGGACCAGTCGTATAAATTGGGGGCGTCGACCTGATCGAAGAAGTCGATTGCCGATGCGGTGGCCAGGAAGATGGGGCCCGGAGTGATAGTGCGATCCCTCGGGAAAGAGGTATTTGAAGCCTTCTTCGAAGCCAGACTCGGACTCCCTGTAGTGGACTTCCTGGCGGAGGTATTGGATTTATTCCATGTAAAGCTCCCTCAACTCTCTCCCAATGCAATTGATCGCTTGGCCATCTTTGAATGGGCCATGCAGGCCAAAGGGTGTGTGGGGAGGGCAGAGATCTTCGCTTCTCTCCACAAGATCTCATGTCAGCCGAAGACGTACACTGGACCCGGAGGGGAGAAGATGGTGGTGGCCTTCGGAACCATAAACTTCCAGCTTCGGGATGAATTCTAAGACTGGTTTCCGACGAAGGCCATCAATGACCGGTGGTACTCTGAATGGATCCTCCGCTGGTTCTATGCGGAGGTGGGGGCGACCTCTACCTTGGTGGGGCCGTTGGAGGAGATCTTGTATGAGAGGGAGGCAGATATCCATCCTGATCCAAGCCAGCTTCAAGTATGTCTTGGGTTGTTGTACTCCATAAGTCGACGCATGAGCTTGTATGACTTAGCGGAGGAATTCATTAGCCTCCGAATTCCTCCTCTCATGGCCACCTGGCCAATCCACTTCGAAGAGAACCCGGAGAGGCAACTTCGAGAAATTCCTTCAAACTCCGTAGGTAGGCTTTCTACATATCCTGTATCAAGGTGTTTCATACACATATATCGATTTAATTTCAATGAATTAATTAGATGATATCTTATCTTTCAGCTCTGCGCAAGACTTGAACTCCGAAGCAAATTGTTTGAGCTGTGGAGAAGGTCCTCGGAGCCTGTAACACCCCAATTTTTCAAAAAGGTAAAAGTGCAATTTAATTATATTTTTTGAAACAGGATTTATTTCTTTGATTTTTCATAAAGCAAAAAATGCCCAAATAAACAAAATCTAGAGAAACCATCCAAACTAAGACCTGAGAAAATTTCTATATGATCCTAAGACCAAGACCTATTTTTGACAATTTTTACAAATTTTTATCACCCTTGGAAGCAACCAAAATATTTTAGATCAATTTCATCAATTATTTTTATTCGGAAATGCATTTAAACAGTAACGGCCCCTCTTCCCCCTTTCTCCCTCCATAGGCCGGCCCAGCCCACTCCACCCCACGCCCCTCACTAACAAGCGGAGCCTGCTCATCAGCGAAGCCCCCTCTCTCTCCGCGCGCGCGCCCGAGTCCCCGGCCCCACCTGTCAGCGCCAAGTTTCCCGCCCATGCCTGACCTCACCGGTCAGCCCCGACAGTTGCTGCGCCCACGTGCACAGCCGCCCGCTGATAGTGGCACCCACATGTTAGCTCTGTCTTCCTCCTTGTGCCGCCCCCAAATCTCTTTGGCCAAAACCCTAGCTCCGCTATCCCCTCACCGCCAGCCCCCTTCCATAAAATTGGCGTCATATAAATGCTCCCCGAGATCCACCCGTCGTTTCCCCCTATTAATCGACGTGTTTGAATCCCAGAATCGCAGTGCGCATGCATGGCAAGAGCTCGTCGGAAACATGGAAAGTACCCCTCGGGTTTCCATGTACACGCCTACCAATTTTACACCATCGGTCTTCACGCCTAATTGCAACCAACCCGAACAGAACGCCCATGCATCATTTTTTACGCCGCACCACCGCCCGGACCCCAGCCACCACTCGCCATCACTGGAGGCCTCCTCTATCACCGTCGACTACACCGCCGTGACCACCGTGACATCCCCGACCTCGGCCAACCCTCCCTCGCCGACGAAACCCGCCGGAGCCCCACCACCGACGAGGACCTGAATGCCTTCGCCGCCCCCGCTCAACGCCAGCCAAGCTCCGTCGACCCCAGGACTCATCTCCAGTACCACCTTAACTGTCGTGCTGTGCTGGTCCCATTTTGGCCTTCTGAACCAGCCGCCGGTCATCGCCGTCGCCGCTAGCCCGTCGCCATCACCGGAGAAGACGACTGGCATAGGTAAAATACACGTGACGTGTCAGATTCATCCGTGACCGTGCGATCTCGATCCGACAGTCGGGATTAAACCGACCGCTCGATTTAATCTGTCCCGTTAGATCTCGGTGAAGGGGCATCCTGCGATCTCGTGCGTCAAATTTCACTTAAAACCTCCCGCCTCGTCCGCAACCACCCGATCGCGATCCAACAGCGATCCATGATCCGGCGCACGCGCACAGTGCACGGGTTCACGGTGGGTTCGGCTCACCGTGGACCGCCGACTGTTTTTGGTTTAAAATAAATTCCAAAAAATGTTTTAAACTTCAAAAATTCATATCTTGCTCATTTTAACTCCAAATTTTACCATTCCAATTTTAGAAAGTTTATATTTTTATTCTCTTCATAATTATACAATAAAAACAATAGGTTTATTATGAACTTTCTATTATTAATTAATTGGGAGTTTAAAATACATTAGAGTACATTTTTTCCTTTTTAGAAAATTCATAACTCCATCAAAATTTATTTTAAAAATTCAGATAATAATTTCAGAAGCTTAATAACTTTATTTTCCTTAATTTAACCCAATCAAAACCTATATGCTTGTTGTGTGATTTTGAATTGTTTAATTGAATGTTATGTTTACTTTATTCGTATCGGGAAGATTACGACGCCGTCAAAGAACCGGAGTACTACCCGGAGGTTCCACCGTCACCTTTCATCGAGCAAGGAAAGTCACCAAACTAATTTTTGAGCATATTGAACCTAGTTTTCTTAAACTATCGCTAAAACACATAGGTTATACATGCATTAGTAAAATTGAAAGCCTTACATTATATTTATTTAGATCCCCGACCTTGATGTGCAAATCCAAGCCATGCTATTGAGCCTAAACTCCTTGTCACCATACTACTAGTATTATTAGATAGTGTCTGATGTATTGACAGAACCGCTATAGGTTAAAAAGTTGTCGTAGAAACTTGGATTCTATTATATGATCCCCGTTATTCTCTCATCCCTGGAATTCTGTTGGTTATGGAGTTTTGGTTAAGTGTGTAAGCATGGTGGGTTCCGGGTGCAAGCTAGGGCATTGGTCGGTAGCACCCGGGGCACTATAAGGACCGGTCTATGGGATCCGTTGCATTACACTTTCGTACTAACCACAAGTCTAGTGGGTAAGTCCTAACTAAGGTATGGGGCATTCCAACTCGAGGCACCACTTGGAGATGGGTCAAGCAGCACCTGCAGGTGGCTTGGACCAACGTGGCACAAAAGGGGGTGCGACGTTAGCCAGGATGCGGCCTAGCGCGCCGGTGAAACCTTGAGCGGGTGGTTATCACTTGGAGCATTTCATGCTGAGGTTTTGGCACGAGTTCCCGTGGTACGGGTCATCTCGTTACACTTTGGTGTTTGGGATGAGTGCGTGCCTTGTGGGTACAGTGGTACACCTCTGATCAGAGTTTAAATCTTTTCGAAAAGACGAGCCCACGGTCAAGGGCGGGTTGCGTGACTACTCGTAGTTAGTTTATGTTTATGAATGTTGCAATATGACTTGGCATGTAAGGACTTTTGAGCGAGGAGGTAAAACATACTCCTTGAGTTAGAGGATATTACATCGTTCATGTTTATTATTCTGCATAATTAAATTTGACTACACTAAATGCTGCAACTGAAAAACGTACTTTATACCATTATCATTCCCTTGTTATTACCTTGCATTATTATTGCATTCTCAGTGGTGTGTTACATACCTTTGTACTCATACCAATTGGACAAACACTTCAGAGACTGCGTACTACGAAGAGGATGGTCTGGAGTAGCGACCTAGTCAAGAAAACGATCCTGAAGAAGATGTTCGTCATGTAGTTTTATTTTCATAGTTTCTCTTTAAATTTTATGCTTGTGTAATAATGTGGTCTGCAGACCACGAATGATTGACCGTATGTATGTTGTCGCATGATGGACATCTTATTATTATTATTATTATTATTATTATTATTATTATTTTTCTATGGAAATTCAATAAAGTTCTGATTTCGTTAAATCGGGGCGTTACAAGATGGTATCAAAGCCGACTTGACTGTAGGAAGCCAAACGGACCAACCTAACACTTAGCTTTGTTAAAATCTATTTTATAAAAATCTACTTCATACTTTTTGTTCCTCTCCCTTACTCTTTTGAACTTGTTTTATTTGTAGATTCCTGTCCACCACGTCCACAGCTTTTGCCGGCACCGCGAGGGATTCATCCGGGAGCTCCGGATGATGGCGACCTTTCTTAGGTTCACCTTCGAGCCGGAGTTCCATGGAGTGTACATGGAGGAGTTCATGGGTCCTTGTGACGTTTCTGTCATGATCCACGCATCCGGTGACCGCCTGCCCTTCATCACGACAGCGCTCGGAGGTCCGACCTTCGACGTTGCATGCCAACGTGCCGCCCTCCAGGCCCTCATGGAGTTGAGGATGATCTACAATGATTGTCTTCGGGACTCGTCGTTCCGACTGGTGCTGATGCGTACCCCTGGCGCCCACCGCAACATCTACATCGGATTCCTCTCTAACTGCGACCCGGTCATGGCTCGGCACACCCGCCTCCTCCAGGCCATGGACGACCTACACACTGAGGCCGTGCTTGACGCCATGGATCACAATGAGGTGGTCGAGTTTCTTCGTCACGAGACGAAGAGCTTGATCCAGCAGAATGGCGAGCTGCAGTGTAGGATCATCCAGCTGTAGAAGGACATCGCGGAGATGTTTCCCCTCGTCCCAAAGCAGAAGAAGCCCATCCAAGATCCAGCCCCTCGCCCCAAGAGGATCACGCCGCCACTAGCACCCACCGGACCGTCTAGCTCCAGCGCCGCTGCTCCGCGCCCCGCCATCGTCGCTGACCCCATCATCAAGAACTTCACCGAGCCCACCGTCCCCCAGGATACTTGTGGTTCCGAGAGCACGGAGACTGCCTCAGGCAACAAGTAGATTTCTTTAAACGATAGTTCTCACTGATTGTTTCATGGTTGTTTTATGATTGTGGTACCATCTACAACAACTTATGTTGTAGGTGTTGTGAAAATAAGAGCTCCAATGTAATAAACAATTTAGTACCACTTTTTATAAGATCACCCCTGAATTATTTTTGGAATAAATTTTTTAAGTCTTTCTCTTACTTTTAAAAATATTATTATTCTCAGAAGATGGCAGACAACCAGAACACCGGTTACAACAAAGAGGAGGGGGCAGCCAACGACTTGCCTGGGAGTGTTGTGCCCAACTAGGGTGCGATGGGCCAGCGCTAATCTGGGCTACCATATGCCAACCATCCCACGTTGTCAGAAATGATGGCAAAAAGGAATCAGTTGATCACCGCCCTCTTAACGCAGATGCAACACCAATAGACTCAATTGGACTGTCTGAAGTAGGAAAATGTGGAGCCAGCCCCTCATCAACAAGCCCCCACTCCCACGCCCCAACTCTCAGAGTTCCTGCACGTGAGGCCCCCCATCTTCTCGAGCACGACGAATCCCATGGAGGCCGATGATTGGCTCAGGCCATTGGAAAGAAGTTGGACCTCCTCCCGTGCTCGGACCGAGAGCAAGTGGCGTTCGCCACTCACCAGCTCTAGGAACCCGGCGTAAAATGGTGGTACAAATATCGTGAGTCTTAGCCCGAGGATGACGAAGTGTCTTGGGAGGAGTTCACCATCGCCTTTCGCGCTGCTCACGTCCCTGCTGGAGTCATCACCGTGAAGCAGCAGGAATTCCAGAACCTACAGTAAGGAACTCGGTGCGTCATGGAGTATCTCCATGAGTTCAACCGCCTGGCCTGCTACACGCCAGAGGAAGTTCGGACAGATGCCGCCCGCTAGGCCAAGTTCCTCAGGGGACTAAAGGATGAGCTCTCCATACAGCTCGTCGCCACTTATTACACCGACTTCCAACGGTTGGTTAACAAGGCCATTCTTCAATATACCGAACAGAACAAGCTAGATCTCAAGAAGAGGAAGATGATCACCTCCAAGCATCACCAAGGGAACATCCAGAGGCCCCGCTTCATCCCTCCACCTCAAGCACCCACCTACCATACTCGACCCATCTATAGGCCACCGCACACTACCAGTGGCCCAAGTACCGGGAATCCTCGCCCCGCTCCACCAGCACCTACCGCCAAAGCCCCAATGCTGAGGGACCAAAACGGCAAGTCGATCGTCTGCTTCAACTGCCGGAAGGAAGGGCACTACTCCCACCAGTGTGCTCATCCCAAGCAACCCCAAGGCACTGCACCTAACCTGGCGGTTTGCGCCCGCGTCAACCACATCAACGCCAAATAAGCTTAGGAAGCCCCCGAAGTCATGCTCGGTATGTTCACAGCGAATTTCGTACCCGCAATAGTGCTATTTGATTCTGGGGCAATGCATTCTTTCATATCAGAAGATTTTGTGAGAATAAATAACTCGGAAGTACTCCCTCTGCCCATCCCCATGATGATCGCCACCCCCGGCAAGAGGACCCTAGCTAATCTGTTGAGCCCAAGGGTAAGGATAGAAATCCAAGAGGTGTTGTTTTGGGCCGAGCCAGTTCTTATAGAGTGCACAGGACTTGACTTCATCCTAGGAATGGACTGGTTGATGAAGCACAAGGGAGTTATAGACTGTGCTAGTAAGTCCGTCACCGTGACCAGTTTCGGAGGCAAAGCTGTCACCTTTAAAATGACTACCCGTGGCCCTAACGGAGTATCGCTTCACTTGTGGGCCTTAGAAGAAGTGCCTGTGGTCTGAGAATACTTAGATGTCTTCCCAGAGGACCTGCCTAGGATGCCTCCCAAGCGGGACATCAAATTCAGAATCGAGCTTGTCCCTGGGACCACCCCCATCTCCAAGTGCCCATACCGAATGGCCGCTAACGAGTTAGCTGAGGTGAAGAGCAATATTTAGGAGTTGGAACAGAAGGGATACATCCGACCGAGTACCTCACCTTGGGGTGCAACAGTCATCTTCGCCTTGAAGAAAGACAAGACCAAGAGAATGTGCGTGGATTATAGAGCCTTGAATGATGTGACCATCAAGAAAAAGTACCTGTTGCCTCGGATCGACGACCTATTTGATCAGTTGAAGGGATCCTCGGTATTATCAAAGATCGACCTCAGGTCGGGCTACCATCAGCTGAGAATCAGGGAGGAGGACATCCCCAAGACTGCCTTCACGTCCCACTATGGATTATACGGGTATACTGTGACGTTGTTCGGACTCACGAATGCCCCCGCCTTCTTCATGAACATGATGAACAATGTATTCATGGAGTTCTTGGATAAGTTCATTGTGGTGTTCATTGATGACATCCTCGTCTATTCCAAGACCAAGGAAGAACATGAAGACTACCTCCGTCTAACCTTAGGAAAGTTGAGGGAACAGTAGTTGTATGCCAAGTACAGCAAGTGCGAGTTTTGGTCCTCCGAAGTGAAGTTTCTCGGCCATGTCATATCAGCTGGAGGAATAGCGGTGGACCCTGCCACCATGGAAACCGTGACCAATTGGTTACAGCCGACAAATGTGACTAAGATCCGGAGCTTTCTGGGATTGGCCAGGTATTACAGCATGTTCAACGAGAACTTTTCAAAGATAGCCAAGCCCATGACCAGATTGCTGCAGAAAGAGGTTGAGAAACCAAGGGTTGGTTTCAGTGTTTGTGATGAGTGATTGACAGGCTTTTACCCTCTGATTCGAAGGGGTACCTCCGGAAGGGGTTCGAAGGTTGGACCTTCGAAGGTTGTTCGGAGGTGGTTTCACCGAAGGGTGTTCGGTGGTTTGGTTGCTGCAGCTGTTGCAGCGAAGTGTGCGTGTCGGAGGGGTCCGATAGTACACGATGACTGGGTCAGTACTGAAGGCATCGATACTTTGGGCGGTACACCGGAGTGTGTACTGGAGGTTGCTAACCCGGAGAGGTCTCCGGAGTACTGGACACACTTGTCTGTTTGTCTGAGGTGCGCAGGGACTTCGGAGGCGACGGACGGTTCGCGGCAGGTGAACCTGGGTCAAGTGGGAGGCTTGATGCCAGGGGAGCAGGGAGCTCCGTCACGGTGGCTGCGAAGGGGTCTGGGTCGGTCCTCGGGTCGAGGTGCGCTAGGTGAAGGCAGAGAGTGCGGAGTGTGGCTCCGGGTGAAGGTACTCTGAGACAAAGTCCTCGGAGGCGAGGCACTTCGAAGGTACTCCGGATGGAGTAACTTCGGAGTTGGATGGATCAAGTCCTCTGCGGAGGCAAGGAGTTCGAAGTGTGCTCCGGAGGGAGACATTCGAAGGTGCCCGACGAAGGTCTCAGAAGTCGAGGCGCATCAAAGGCATGGTCCGGGTGAGGCTCGTCGAGGAGTGTGCTCGGGGAGAGACACTGAGACGGAGTGCTCATGGAATGCTTTGTGCGGAGGCCTTGGACGAAGGAGGGACTTCGAAGGGTGGTACTCCGAAGGTGGGGCTTCGGAGTGTGGTTGTCTTGTGGTACTTTGGCCTGCATGGCTTCGGTACTCGGACTGACGGAGTTCGAGCTGGGCGAAGCTGCGAAGCCGTGGTGATCCACTCCGGAGGTGTTGGTGCGAAGGCCCAAGGGCTTTGACGGCTTCGGCTCAAAACCGTCACTGTATCGAAGGCTGACTTCGGTGAAGCGAAGGCCATCAGGCTCAAGGCTTCTCACCGAAGCTATCGCACCCCTCGCGTGCGAAGGGGGCTTCAGAAAGGTCAAAGGCTGCAAGTTTGACAGTGTCTGCTCTGCAAAAGGCTGGCGCTGTCCCCTCTGCAAAGGCTGACAGAGAAGCCTCCAATAAAGTTGACTACCTTTTGTACCCCTCAGTTCTGTAGAGACAAAACCAATGTAAACCCTAGGGGTAAAGTAGTCAATTCCTTTGGGTGAACTGTGGGCTATAAATATGGGGGCTCGGTAGGTAACATTTAACACTTTGAGCATTTACTGTTGAGCTCCTGTACCAGCCACCACCTCTCTGTATTCATCCAGAGTTCAATCTTTTCTGTGTTCCTTGTTCAAGCGGCGAAGCCCTGCCTCTGTATGCTTTTTGCTTGAGCTCGTGTTACATACCTCGCTAGTTGTAGTGCACCGAAGCCTGTCTAGGCGAAGGGTGTTTTGTGCGAAGTGTGCTCTTCAGTGTGCATTCGCTCTGTGTAACAAGAGGCGAGACCTCGCTGCTTACTAGCGAAGCCCTGATCGAAGCCCGTGTTTTTATCGTGTCTAAGATCCTAGCGAAGTCTGGTAGTGTGCGTTTAGACCTTCGTGTACGAAGCCCAGCACCAGTTGCTGTTGCTAAGTATTTTGGTCGAAGTCCTCAGAGGGTTGTCCACTCTTGCAAAGGGTGAAGTGCGAAGTCTGCTCGAAGCACCCTGTGTGCGGAGCTTGCACTGACTTAGCAGAGTAGATTTTCGAGGGTTGTGAGTAGGAGCGAAGTCTTCTTGGCTTCGAACTTTTGCTCCTGCGAAGCCTGTGTTCGGAGCTGTCAAAACACCTCCGAACCAGAACTTCGAAGGTAGTGTTCGAAGCCTGTTCCGCAGTAGACTGTATTAAAACAGAAGGCTAGTTTTAGCCCGAAATTTTAAAAGCTCCCATTCACCCCCCCTCTGGTCGCCGTTTTCGGTCCAACAATTGGTATCAGAGCAGGTTAAGATCACCAAATGACCTTAACCAGTTTTGTGATCTATTGGCGACATGGATAGAGGCAGTAAAATTCCTCTGTTCGATGGGACAGACTTTGCATACTGGAAGGTGCACATGGAGGCTTACTTGTTAAACCAAGGAAATGCAATTTGGGAGATTGTGGACTCACAATACTCCATCCCTGAGACTCGCACTTCTCAAATAGAGAAAGATCAGTATAATGCCAACTCGAAGGCAAGAAATATATTGTTCATTGGTTTGAGCCGGAGTGAGTTTGACAGGGTGCAGCACCTTAGAACTGCTAGGGAGATTTGGACAACGCTCACTATTTTTCATGAGGGCTCTACTCAGATTAAGGCCAGGCGCCAAAGCACATACAATCAACAGTATCAGCTGTTTGTGCAGGCACCTAGTGAATCTATAGATGCCATGTTTTCGCGCTTTGATGCTATAGTGAGTAACTTGCGATCCAACGGGACGCTTGCTTACAATGATCATGATAGGGCTATCAAGCTTCTCTATGCTCTTGACCGTAGCATATGGGAAGTGAAAATATCCAGCATTGAGGAGTCTGCAGGTTATGACACATTGACCTGTGATGCGCTCTTCAGTAAGCTGAAGTCCACAGAGATTGCCAAGGCATCTCTTGCAGTGCACAGAAGCTCTTTGCCACAGCCATTGACATTGGTTTCTAGCACTAGCCGTGGCACCACTGCAGAACCAAGCACATCTGGCACTTGTGTTCTTGCAGATGGTTTTGCTTTGTCCTCCCTGGTCTCCGTTACAAAGGAGCAGGTGGACACTCTAGATGATGATGAGCTTTCTCTCATTGCCCGGAGGTTCACCCGTTTTTATCATGAGAGACGGGATCAGAGGAAAAGCGGTTTTAGTGGTTGCTTTGAATGTGGCGACACTTCTCACATCAAGGCCAATTGTCCTAAGCTCAAAAAGGGAGATGAGAGTGAGCGCCCCAAATACCACAAGAAGGAGAGGAAACCCTTTGTGAAGGGCAAGCGCGGCAAGATGGCTAAGAAAGTAGCCAAGGCCGCTTCCAGAGCATTTGTTGCTGGTCTCAACGACATCGACACTTCCTCAACTGAGGAGTCGAGCTCTGAGGAGGAGGAGTCCCCAAGGAAGGAGGACAAGAAGGACAAGAAAGGACGAGACTTCACCGGCCTTTGCTTCATGGCCGACAGCGATCACAGCGGTGATGAGCTTGACTCATATGAGGTACCACTATCATTTGACCAGCTATTGATTAAATTAGATGAGCTGAATGAAGTAGTTCTTGGTCAGGATAGATTACTTGTGCAAGCCGCTAGAGAAAGAAAAGACCTTAGACTTAGGTTAGAATTTGTTTCTACTGAATATGCCATGTTTAAGTCTAAAGTAAATGATGCTGAATGTGAAGCTTGTAATGTTGTCATGGGTGAGCTTTGTCAGTTGCGTTCTGTGCATGCTCAAACTCTATCTGAGCTTGAGACTGCACAGAAGCAGCTTTGGTGGTGGATTCTAGACCTCATGATATAATTGATTGCATGAACTATTCTTTATTGCGCGAGAGCATTAATTTACGTGATAAACATGTTCATGATTTAGAGGCTAGATTGGAGAGGGCCGGTAGTTCTAAGGATGTGCAGCCTGTTTGTGACACGTGCATTACCCTTAAGGACCAACTAGGCACTGTTAGAGAGCGAGCTGAAAACCTCATGTCTGAAAATGAGTACCTTCTTTCTGTGGTTAATAAATGCACTGAGGGAAAGGGTAGGATGGATTTGCTCTTGGCCAAGACCAAGTTGTGTGCTGACAGAGCAGGGGTAGCTCTAGGTTTGGGTTTTGAGAGGATTTCTTCAGACAGCAAGACCAAAACAATTTTTACCTCTCCCACTACCTTAGAGAAAGAGAGAGCTCTGTTAGACACTCCTTCAGCCAAAAAGCCTACCCGACCAACAAAGAAAGCCACACCTCCTGCCAAGAAAAATCCTCCCAAGAAAACCACTCAGCAGAAGCCCAAGGAGCCTGTGAGAGTTGCTCCTGTGACCCATGAGAGTGCCCCCAGGAGAGTTTTTCACTGTTCCTATTGTCAGCGGGCGGGTCATTTGGTTGGGTTCTGTTTTCGTCGCATCAAGGATGAGCGACGCTCTCAGGCGATGAGTTACCGGGACATGCATTACCCATCTTTAGGTATGCATGAGTCTGAGTTTTACTATCGTCCTGCTTTTGAGGCTCCTCGTGCTTCTCAGAGAGGTTTTGCTCCTCGAGGTGTTCACCGTGTTCCATATGGTGATAGACCCCGGGCGAGTAGCTTTGTACCTCGTCAGAGTAGGAGACCTCGACATGTTGTTCGATCACAGCATGTAGGTAGACCTCGCACTTTGCATCATTCTGATTTTCCTGTGCGTAGACAGTCTACTTTTACTGTGCCTACTACTCGTGTCACTCAGTGTTGGATGCCTCGTCATTTTTTCACTCACCCCAGCACTGAGCGATCGAGATATTTTTATCATGTGTAGGCGACAGATCGAGGCTTGGAGGCACGTGGATCATGGACTCCGGTTGTTCGCGCCACATGACCGGAGATGCAACATGGTTCTCCAACCTCACCACAACCAAGCAAAGGGAACATATCACCTTCGGAAACAATCGAAGGAGTAGAGTGAAAGGTAAAGGTGTGGTAAGAATTAACTCGAATTTCACTCTCAAGCATGTTGCTTTGGTTGAAAACCTGGGATACAATTTGCTATCTGTATCTCAGTTGCTTGATGAGGGCTTCGAAGTACGATTTCATCGCGATACTTCGCAAGTGCTCAATTCTGATGGCGTTGTGGTGTGTAAGATCTTTAGAGTTGGGAGAGTTTTTGGAGCTGATTTTTCAGAGTCATCTGGTTCTTCTCATTGTCTTGTTGCACATTCGACTTCGGAACTTTAGAAGTGGCATAGGAGACTAGGGCATATGAGCTTTGAGTTGCTCGCTCGTCTGAGTGCCCTAGGTCTGATCCGAGGATTGCGAAAGCTCAAGTTTGAGAAGAATTTAGTTTGCACTCCTTGTCGACATAGAAAAATGATTGCCGCTTCGCATTCGCCAGTCACCACAGTGATGACTGAACAACCCGGAGAACTTCTCCATATGGACACTGTAGGTCCTTCTCGGGTTAGTTCTTTAGGCGGCAAGTGGTATGTATTAGTTATTATCGATGATTTCTCTCGCTACACTTGGGTCTTCTTTCTTGCCAGCAAGGATGAAGTGTTTTCACACTTTCGGAGCTTGGCTTTGAGACTTTTTACTGAACTCCCTGGTGCATTAAAATTCATTCGAAGTGATAATGGCACCGAGTTCAAAAACAGTCTCTTTGTTGACTTTTGCATGGAGCATGGCATAGAACATCAATTCTTTGCTCCGCGGGTTCCTCAACAGAACGGTGTTGTTGAGAGGAAGAACCGCACTTTGGTTGAGATGGCTAGGACGATGCTTGATGAGCATAGGACTCCTAGAAAATTCTGGGCTGAGGCCATGAACACTGCTTGTTACATCTCAAACCGAATCTTCTTGCGCTCAATTTTAAATTTGACATCTTATGAGCTACGTTTTGGGAGACAGCCCAAGGTTACTCATCTTCGAGTTTTTGGCTGTCAGTGCTTCATCCTAAAACGTGGTAATTTGGATAAATTTGAGTCGTGATCTTCTGACGGGATCTTTTTGGGTTACACTACACATGGTCATTCTTATCGTGTTTATAACTTGGAAACTAACACTGTCATCGAGTCATGTGATGTGACTTTTGATCAATCAACCCCCTCTGTTAGTTCTGCATTTGAACAGGCAAATGAACACGACATGGAACAGACCATCTTCGAAGACGAAGATCCCAGAGAACTCGAGGATGAACCCCTACTACCCTCGACATCAACCCCCGAAGCCGACCCCGCTTCAACCACTTCGGCACGAGGTCCCGAAGCAACTACCTCGACATCGGTCATCTTGGACCACTCCAACGCACAAGTTGAGGGGGAGACTGCATCCCGCCGCGAGGCTCCACATCATGTTCAAAGGATGCACCCTCCCGAGCAGATCATTGGTGAGCTTGATCAAAGGGTAACACGTTCTCATGCTCATTTTATCGATTCTGCTTTTGTTGCTTCTTTCGAGCCCTTAGATGTTAGTCATGCACTTTCTGATTCTAGTTGGATCAATGTCATGCATGAGGAACTTGAAAATTTTGAGAGAATCCAAGTCTGGTCATTAGTTGATCCTCCACCGAATGTTCATTTCATTGGAACAAAATGGATTTTCAAAAATAAACAAGGGGAGGATGGGACTATAGTTAGAGACAAGGCTAGACTTGTAGCTCAGGGTTTTTCTCAACTAGAAGGGATTGATTTTACTGAAACTTTTGCACCTGTTGCTCGCGTTGAGGCCATTAGGATTTTGCTTGCCTTTGCGACATCTCGGGGATTCAAACTCTATCAAATGGATGTCAAAAGTGCTTTTCTTAATGGCTTCATAGGTGAAGATGTTTATGTAAAACAACCCCCTGGTTTTGAAAACCCCAAGTACCCACATAAAGTCCTTAAACTTCATAAGGCTCTTTATGGACTCAAGCAGGCCCCTCGGGCTTGGTATGATAGACTTAAGTCTTTTCTGCTTGAGCGGGGGTATTTGATGGGCTCTGTTGATAAAACACTGTTTACTCTCAAGCATGGCAAAGATTTCCTCCTAGTTCAGATTTATGTGGATGACATCATCTTTGGTGGCTCTTCTCATGCTTTGGTTGCCGAGTTTGCAGATACCATGAGCAGGGAATTTGAAATGTCCATGATGGGTGAACTCACCTTTTTCCTTGGTTTGCAAATCAAACAAAGCAAACAAGGTACTTTCGTCCACCAGACGAAGTACACCAAGGACCTGCTCAAGAAGTTTGATATGTCCGATGCGAAGCCCCTCGCCACTCCAATGGCTACATCTGTAGCATTGGATCCTGACGAAGATGGAGAAGCCGTAGATCAGAAGGAGTTCCGAAGCATGATCGGCTCCCTCCTCTACTTGACTGCTACGAGGCCTGACATACACTTCGCTGTGTGTCTGTGCGCTCGTTTTCAGGCTTCACCACGAGCTTCGCACCGCCAAGCGGTAAAGTGCATCCTAAGGTATCTCAAACATACCCTCGAATTTGGCATATGGTATTCAGCATCTTCATCTTTATGTCTTCGAGGTTATTCCGATGCGGATTTTGCTGGGTGTAGGATTGATAGGAAGAGTACCTCTGGTACTTGTCATTTTCTGGGTACGTCTCTGGTTTGCTCGTCTTCCCGTAAACAGTCTAGTGTTGCACAATCGATGGCTGAGGCCGAATATGTTGCTGCAGCTAGCTGTTGCTCTCAGATTTTGTGGATGACTTCCACTTTGCGGGATTTCGGGTTAGATTATAAGAGTGTTCCACTTTTCTGTGATAACACTAGTGCTATTTGTATTGCAAACAACCCGGTTCAGCACTCCAGAACCAAACACATTGATGTGCGGTATCATTTTCTCAGAGATCACAATGAGAAGGGCGATATTGAACTTCAATATGTTGATACCCAACACCAGCTAGCCGATATTTTCACAAAACCCCTCGATGCTTCTCGATTTGCTTACCTGCGTGGGGAACTTGGTATTTGTCACCCTTACGGCATTTTGTGAGGGGGAGCAGTTTTAGATGGATGAGCATTTGCTAATCGTTGTTGAAATTGCATTTACATCTTTTGCACTTATATGCCTGCTTATAATCCATGACATCATGACAACTCAGCTCTTCTTCATTTATCTGAAACATTCATGTGCATGATGTTTCTTTTCAAAATCAAATCGTGCTCACTACATAGTCTTGAATCTAGCATGTTTAGGCAGGACTGCTTTAGCTATCTTTTATCTGCATTTATTTGGATGCTAAAAATGTGCAACTTTAAAAATTGTTCTACATTTTCATGGATATTCATAAAGTGCCAAACAATTGGTTCACTTAGTTAAAATCAAAAATTCCATGATTTGCATGCTCCATTTGAACTGGACTTGTCTGTCTGAAGTAGAAATTGACTAGCTTTGCGCAGTCCTTGCTTCTACTGATCTAGTTTCCTTGACTAAGTGGTGATGCCTTTATTTCAAAATGATAAAATCACATGCTGTTATCATGTTTTTAGAGAAAGTTAATTTGACCTGAGCCCATGATCATTGGTGTTATTGTTGGCATATTTTTGCTTTATATGTCTTTGCAATTCTGCTCATGTCCAAGCAATGCCTCTTTTACATGCTCCTTGATGCTTGCATTGCCAAAGGGGGAGAAATTGCTACGTTCTCTGCTATAAAGGGGGAGAAATTTTTGAGCTGGAAAGAAAGTTGGGTTCTCTGTTGCCAAAGGGGGAAGATTAACTCAGGGAGTTTTTGCCGAAGGGGCTTTTACTCTTTTGAAAAGGGGGAATAAAATTCTTTTATCAAGTGACATGTTTTGGCTCGTTTCTGAGTTTTTATGGTCACTTGTGTGCTGAAAGTCTTTTAATTTTTTTGGACTTAAAGTTGGTTGTCAATGCACTCATCAAGGGGGAGATTGAGAAACCAAGGGTTGGTTTCAGTGTTTGTGATGAGTGATTGACAGGCTTTTACCCTCTGATTCGAAGGGGTACCTCCGGAAGGGGTTCGGAGGTTGGACCTCCGAAGGGTGTTCGGAGGTGGTTTCACCGAAGGGTGTTCGGTGGTTTGGTTGTTGCAGCTGTTGCAGCGAAGTGTGCGTGTCGGAGGGGTCCGACAGTACACGATGACTGGGTCAGTACCGAAGGCATCGGTACTTTGGGCGGTACACCGGAGTGTGTACCGGAGGTTGCTAACCCGGAGAGGTCTCCGGAGTACTGGACACACTTGTCTGTTTGTCTGTGGTGCGCAGGGACTTCGGAGGCGACGGACGGTTCGCGGCAGGTGAACCTGGGTCAAGCGGGAGGCTTGATGCCAGGGGAGCAGGGAGCTCCGTCACGGTGGCTGCGAAGGGTTCTGGGTCGGTCCTCGGGTCGAGGTGCGCCAGGTGAAGGCAGAGAGTGCGGAGTGTGGCTCCGGGTGAAGGTACTCCGAGACAAAGTCCTCGGAGGCGAGGCACTTCGAAGGTACTCCGGATGGAGTAACTTCGGAGTTGGATGGATCAAGTCCTCTGCGGATGCAAGGAGTTCGAAGTGTGCTCCGGAGGGAGACATTCGAAGGTGCCCGACGAAGGTCTCAGAAGTCGAGGTGCATCGAAGGCATGGTCCGGGTGAGGCTCGTCGAGGAGTGTGCTCGGGGAGAGACACTGAGACGGAGTGCTCATGGAATGCTTCGTGCGGAGGCCTTGGACGAAGGAGGGACTTCGAAGGGTGGTACTCCAAAGGTGGGGCTTCGGAGTGTGGTTGTCTTGTGGTACTTCGGCCTGCATGGCTTCGGTACACGGACTGACGGAGTTCGAGCTAGGCGAAGCTGCGAAGCCGTGGTGATCCACTCCGGAGGTGTTGGTGCGAAGGCCCAAGGGCTTTGACGGCTTCGGCTCAAAACCGTCACTGTATCGAAGGCTGACTTCGGTGAAGCGAAGGCCATCAGGCTCAAGGCTTCTCACCGAAGCTATCGCACCCCTCGCGTGCGAAGGGGGCTTCAGAAAGGTCAAAGGCTGCAAGTCTGACAGTGTCTGCTCTGCAAAAGGCTGGCGCTGTCCCCTCTGCAAAGGCTGACAGAGAAGCCTCCAATAAAGTTGACTACCTTTTGTACCCCTCAGTTCTGTAAAGACAAAACCAATGTAAACCCTAGGGGTAAAGTAGTCAATTCCTTTGGGTGAACTGTGGGCTATAAATATGGGGGCTCGGTAGGTAACATTTAACACTTTGAGCATTTACTGTTGAGCTCCTGTACCAGCCACCACCTCTTTGTATTCATCCAGAGTTCAATCTTTTCTGTGTTCCTTGTTCAAGCGGCGAAGCCCTGCTTCTGTATGCTTTTTGCTTGAGCTCGTGTTACATACCTCGCTAGTTGTAGTGCATTGAAGCCTGTCTAGGCGAAGGGTGTTTTGTGCGAAGTGTGCTCTTCAGTGTGCATTCGCTCTGTGTAACAAGAGGCGAGACCTCGCTGCTTACTAGCGAAGCCCTGATCAAAGCCCGTGTTTTTATCGTGTCTAAGATCCTAGCGAAGTCTGGTAGTGTGCGTTTATACCTTCGTGTACGAAGCCCTGCACCAGTTGTTGTTGCTAAGTATTTTGGTCGAAGTCCTTAGAGGGTTGTCCACTCTTGCGAAGGGTGAAGTGCGAAGTCTGCTCGAAGCACCCTGTGTGCGGAGCCTGCACTGACTTAGCAGAGTAGATTTTTGAGGGTTGTGAGTAGGAGCGAAGTCTTCTTGGCTTCGAACTTTTGCTCCTGCGAAGCCTGTGTTCGGAGCTATCAAAACACCTCCGAACGAGAACTTCGAAGGTAGTGTTCGAAGCCTGTTCTGCAGTAGACTGTATTAAAACAGAAGGCTAGTTTTAGCCCGAAATTTTAAAAGCTCCCATTCACCCCCCTCTGGTCGCCGTTTTCGGTCCAACAGAGGTAAAGTTTGAATGGACTCCAGACTACGAAGAATGTTTTCAGGACCATCAAGAAGAAGCTCGTGTGAGCCCTGATTCTAATCCTGCCCGACATACGAAAGGACTTCCACGTCTATTGTGATGCCTCTCGCCAAGGTTTGGGATGTGTTTTGATGCAAGATGGGAAGGTGATATCTTATGCCTCTCATCAGCTGAGGCCGCATGACATAAATTACCTGACCCATGACCTAGAATTGGCAGTCGTGGTTCATGCCTTGAAGATATGGAAGCACTATCTTGTGGGTAACCGGTGTGAGGTCTTCACCGACCATAAGAGCCCTAAGTACATATTCACCCAACCGGACCTGAACCTCAAGTAGAGAAGGTGGTTGGAGTTGATCAAGGATTATGACTTAGGCATCCACTATCATCCGGGCAAGGCAAACGTAGTGGCAGATGCCCTAAGCCAGAAGAGGTATTGTAATGCCATCATGGGACAAGATCAGGCCCCGTTGTTATACAAAGAGATGGAAAGGTTGAATTTAGGGATCACCACCAAGGCATACCTCTCTGCCCTAGAAGCCAGACCTGTCTTAATGGACCAGATCCATGAGACGCAGAAGGAAGACCTTGATATCCTTGAGATCCAGAAGAATATGAGGAGGGGTAAAGCCCAGGGTTCTCCAAAGATGAGAATGGTACCGTCTGGTTCGGAAACTGGATATGCGTGCTTGATAAGCCCGAGCTGAAAGCCCTCATCCTCCAAGAAGCCCATGAGACACTATAATCCATACATCCCGAGAGTACAAAGATGTATCAGGACCTGATGGAGAAGTACTGGTGGGTCAGCATGAAGAGGGAAATAGTTGTGGCCAAGTGCAACACTTGTCGGCGAGTCAAGGCAGAGCACCAAAGGCATGCCAGACTGTTACAACCCCTCAAGGTCCTCGAGTGGAAGTGGGAAGAAGTAGGGATGGACTTCATCACCGGATTGCCAAGGACCCAAGCCGGTCATGACTCTATCTGGGCGATCATTGATTGACTCACCAAAGTGGCTCATTTTATCCCCATCAAGATGGCATACAACGCCGCGAGACTGGCAGAGCTATACATGACTCGAATCGTGTGCCTACACAGGGTTCCAAAGAAGATCGTGTCCGACCGAGAAAGTCAGTTCACCTCCAAGTTTTGGAAGAATCTTCAGGAAGAGCTCGGCACCCGGTTGAACTTCAGCACCGCCTATCATCCACAGACCGATGGTCAGACCAAAAGAGTGAACCAAGTGTTGGAGGATATGCTTAGAGCCTGTGCCCTAGACTTTGGCGAAATGTGGGATAAAAACTTTCCTTATGCGGAGTTCTCCTACAACAACAACTATCAAGTCAGCCTATAGATGTCCCCATTCGAGGCACTATACGGACGTAAGTGCAGAACATCGCTGCTCTAGGATCAGACCGGTGAGTCATAGCTATTTGGGACAAATATTTTACGAGAAGCCGAAGAGAAGGTTAAGGTCATCAGGGACATGTTAAAGATAGCGCGGTCTCGACAGAAGAGTTATGCCGATAACCGACGAAGTGATTTGACCTTTGAGGAGGGCGATTATGTCTACCTTCGAGTCACTCCCCTCCGAGGTACGCAAAGGTTCAACATGAGAGGAAAGTTAGCTCCCCATTATGTCAGACCCTTTTAGATCCTCCATCGGCAAGGAGAGGTTGCATATCAGTTGGAGCTACCACCATCTTTGGCTAGAGTCCACGATGTGTTTCACGTCTCTTAGCTGAAGAAATGCCTCCATGTACCCACCGAACAGGCCGACGTCTAGAAGCTCAACATCCAAGAAGACCTAACCTACATCGAGAAACCCGTCCAGATTCTAGAGATCAAGAAAAGAGTGACTAGGAGCCGAGTGGTCCGCTTCTGCAAAGTTCAATGGGATAATCACCCCGTCGAGGAAGCCACCTGGGAAAAAGAGGAGGAGCTAAAGACCCAATACCCCGAGCTACTTGAGAAGCTTTCCGAATATCGAGGATGAGATTCTCTATAAGGGGGATAGGTTTGTAACACCCCAATTTTTCTTGTAAAAGTGCAATTTAATTATATTTTCTGAAACATGAATTATTTCTTTGATATTTCATAAAGCTAAAAATGCCCAAATAAACAAAATCTAGAGAAACGATCCAAATGAGGACCTAAGAAAATTTCTATATGATCCTAAGACCAAGACCTATTTTTGGGAATTTTTAAAAAATTTTATCACCCTTGGAAGCAACCCAAATATTTAAGATCAATTTCAGCAATTATTTTTATTCAGAAATGCATTTAAACAGTAACGGGCCCCTCTTCCCCCTTTCTCCCTCCACAGGCCGGCCCAGCCCACACCACCCCACACCCCTCACTGACAAGCGGACCCTGCTCATCAGTGACCCCCCTCTCTCTCCGCGCGCGCGCCCGAGTCCCTGGCCCCAGCTGTCGGTGCAAAGTTTCTCGCCCGCGCCCGACCCCACTGGTCAGCCCCGACCGTTGCCGCGCCCGCGCCCGCAGCCGCCCGCTGACAGTGGTCCCCACATGTCAACTCCATCTTCCTCCTCGCACCGCCCCAAATCTCTCCGTCCAAAACCCTAGCTCCGTGATCCCCTCACCACCGGCCCCCTTCCATAAAATTGGTGCCATATTAATGCTCCCCGAGATCCGCCGACCATTTCCCCCCTATTAATCGACGCGTTTGAATCCCGGAATCACAGCGTGCATGCATGGCAAGAGCTTGCTGGAAACATGGAAAGTACCCCTCAGGTTTCCATGTACACGCCTACCAATTTTACATCGCCAGCACCTCTATTTAAATGACCGACCACCGCCATGTTCAGTTTCACGCCTAATTGCAACCAACACGAACAGAACACACGTGCTTCATTTTTTTACGCCGCACCACCGCCCGGACCCTAGCCACCACTCGCCGTCACTGAAGGCCTCCTCTGTCACTGTCGACTACACCACCGTGACCGTTGTGATCTCCCTGACCTCGGCCACCCCTCCCTCGTAGACGAAACTGTAGCGCCCTGATTTAACAAATCGAGACATTATTGAATTTCCATAGAAAAACAATAATACAAGAGGTTCATCATGCGACAACGTACATACGACAATATCCATGGTACGCAAACCATATTTATTACATCAATGTTTTGGGTAAGAACAGTAATAAAGATAATTAAAAATCTGCATGACGAACATCTCCTTCAGGATCTTTCTTCTCAACTGGGTAGCTACTCCAGACCGTCTTCATAGTAAGCATCCTATGTGGGGTCCAACTGGTATGAGTACAAAAAGTACTTAACAAGCCACCGCAAATGCAAGTAATAATGCAGGATAATAAACAAAGAAGGGTAATGGCTAACATTGCGGAAAAGTGCATTTTTCAGTTATTGCAATTAGTGTAGTCAATTTTAATCATGCGAAAAGTAAACATGAGTAATATTAACATCATCTAACTCGAGGAGTACATTTTACCTCCTCGCACAACAATACTTACATGTCAACCAACATGCGCATCCATATTTAAGTAATCTAACTGGGGGATGTCACGCAACCCGCCCTTGACCGTGGGCTCGGCTTTTCGAAAAGATTAAAGACTCTGATCAGAGATGTACTACTGTACCCACAAGGCACGCACTCATCCCAAACGAGATGACCCATACCAAACGAAAAGTTGTCCTTTTTAGAAAGGGTTGTTTAAATGTGATTATTGTCATATTAAGTTTCCTAGAAAATTTTTAAATGGAAAGTTCATGTTAGTTTAATGGTTCTCAGTACATGGACAGAAAAGAATAATTATAAATTTTTCTGAAGTTTAAATATTTGAATTTGTATTTTAACCCTAAAGGCATTTGAATATTCATTTGAATAAACATGAAATGTCCAAAGTAAACCCACTATTTTTATTGCATAATCATGTAGAGAATAATATTATGAATTTTCTGAAATTGGAATGGCAATTTTTAGAGTTCAAATGCGCCAGATATGAATTTTACAAGTTTTAAACCTTTTCTGGAATTTATTTTCAAATTTAAATCCTCTCGGGTCCACGGTGAGCCAGGCTCACGGTGAACCCGCGCACTGTGCGCGTGCGCCGGATCAAGATCCACCGTTGGATCGCGATTGGGCGGTCACGGGCGAGGCAGGGGAGTTAAAATGACGTGGACGGCTGAGATTAAAACGTTCGAACCGGTACGCGATGGACGCTCCAGATTAAACGTGGGTTTTAAATACCAACGAACGCACGAGATCGCACCGTACCGCTTCACTCAGATCCGACGGCCCGGATTAAACCGAACAGATGATTTAATCTCTGGTGTTGGATCTGGATCGCACGGCCGGGATGGAATCCGGCACGGTGCGTGTCGGGGGGGCAAAGTACCCCTTCTTCCCCGACTCCAGCGATGCGACGGTGAGCGATTCCGGCGACGGCGAGGGTTATCTAGTCTAGCTAGGACTAAAAACGGAAAGAGGGTACCGAGGGGAACAAGAGGGTACCCTTGCGGTGGTCCGGGGTCGACGGGGTGAGGCCGGCGACGAGCGGAGGCAGTGAAGGCTTTCGGTTCCTTGGCGGCGATGGCGATCCGGCGGGGTCCGGCGTCGATGGAGGGGTGGCCGAGGTCGGGGACGTCCTTGCGGTCATGTTGGTGGCGGAGGCGCGGACAGAGGCGGTCCGAGGCGACGTCAAGTGGTGGCCGGAGGCGAAACAGGAGGAATGCACTAAAAGGCGAAGTGCGGGCGCTCTGCTTGGTCTGAGTGCAATTGGACGCGTGAACCGAATGCGGTGGAGGGCAGTGGTTTAAATAGGGCTACCGGCGGAGGCAGGGAGGGCGCAATTGACGGTGGCCGGGGATAAATGCGTTTTGACGCCGGCGAGCTCGGGTTGAACGCGGTTCATCGAACCTGGACGCGAATCGGCCGAGTTTAATAGGGGGAAATGGTCGGCGCGTTGAGGGGAATTCATTGCCGACGATGGATTAAAGGGAGGGGGTCGGCGGGGGCGGATCCGATGCGAGATTAGGGCTTCGGCCGGCGAGGGGGGGGGGATTTGGGGGCGGATCTCGCGGGGACGACGAATCCGACAGGTGGGGGCCACCTGCCAGTGAGCGCGAATGAGCGAGGGAGGCGGCTGACGGGTGGGGCTGTGGCGTCGGGCGCGCGCGCGAGGGGAGGCATTCGGCGCCGACAGGTGGGACCAGGCTGTCAGCCTAAGGCGAGCGGGGTAACGGGCTAGGCCGGCCGGGAGAGGGAGAAAGGGAGGGGAGAAGCCCATTACTGTTTCCAAGGTTTTCAGATTTAAAATAATCGCAGAAACTGGATTAAATATTTTGGGGTATTTACAGAGTGGATAAAAATTTGTAAAAATTCTCAAAAATATATTTTGGCCTTGGGAGTTTATACAAAAATTTCAGCTCCTGGTTTGGTCATTAACTCTATGATGTAGTTCAAAAGGGTATAAAAGGGTATTAAAGGTATTTTCAGAAATATAAAATCCAGGAAATTGAATTAAATAATATTTTTATTGTTTGAAAAAAATTTGGGGTGTTACAAACCTATCCCCCTTACAAAGAATCTCGTCCTCGAGATTGGAACATTACTCAAATAACTCGGGGTATTGGGCTTTTAGTTTGTCTTCCTTTTCCCATGTAGCTTCTTCGGCGGGGTGGTTGTCCCACTGAACCTTGCAGAAGCGAACTACACGGCTCCTGGTCACCCTTTCCTTGGTTTCCAAGATCTTGATGGGTTTCTCGATGTAGGTCAAGTCTTCTTGGACGTTGAGCTGCTGAAGGTCGGCTTGCTCGGTGGGTACACGGAGGCACTTCTTCAGTTGAGAGACATGGAACACATCATGAACTCCTGCCAAGGATGGAGGCAGTTCAAGTTGATATGCTACTTCTCCTTGCCGTCGGAGGATCTGAAAAGGTCCGACGTAGCGGGGTGCTAGCTTGCCTTTCATGTTGAACCTTTGAGTGCCACGGAGGGGAGTGACTCGGAGATAGACATAATCGCCCCCCTCAAAGGCTAGGTCTCTTCGACGGTTGTTGGCATAGCTCTTCTGCCGGGATTGGGCTGCCTTCAATCGGTCTCTTATGATCTTGACCTTCTCTTCAGCTTCTCTTAATAGATCAGTCCCAAACAGTTGTGACTCTCCGGTTTGATCACAGAGCAACGGCGTTCTGCACTTACGTCCGTAGAGTGCTTCGAACGGGGACATTTGTAGGCTAGCTTGATAGCTGTTGTTGTAGGAGAACTCTGCATATGGTAAGTTCTTGTCCCACATTCCACCAAAGTCTAGAGCGCAAGCTCTAAGCATATCTTCCAATATCTAGTTGACCCTTTCGGTTTGACCGTCGGTCTGTGGATGATAGGCGGTGCTAAAGTTCAGCCGGGTGCCGAGTTCCTCTTGAAGGTTCTTCCAAAACTTGGAGGTAAACTGACTCCCGCGGTCAGATACAATCTTCTTAGGAACTCCGTGAAGGCACATGATCCGGGTCATATATAACTCGGCCAACTTGGCGACGGTGTAAGTTGTCTTGACTGGAATGAAGTGAGCTACCTTGGTGAGTCGGTCGACGATCACCCAGATAGAGTCATGACCAGCTTGGGTCCTGGGCAGTCCTGTGATAAAGTCCATTCCTATCTCTTCCCACTTCCATTCAGGGACCTTGAGAGGTTGGAGAAGTCCGGCAGGCCTCTGATGCTCTGCCTTGACTCGCCGGCATGTGTCGCACTTGGCCACATACTCAGCTATTTCTCTCTTCATGCTGACCCACCAATATTTTTCCTTCAGATCTTGATACATCTTTGTACTCCCGGGATGAATGGAATATAGGGTATCGTGGGCCTGTTGAAGGATGAGAGTCTTCAATTCAGGTAGGTCGGGTACGCATATCCGGTTTCCGAACCAGATGGTACCATGCTCATCCTCGGAAAATCCGGGGGCTTTACCCTTTCTCATGTTCTGCTGGATCTCCAAGATGTCCGGGTCTTCCTTCTGCTTTTCTCGAATCTGGTCTATCAAGACAGGCCGAGACTCCAAGGCAGCGAGGTACGATCGGGTGGTGATCCCTAAATTCAGCCTTTCCATCTCCTTGTAAAGTAAAGGAGCCTGGTCTTGGATCATGATGGCGTTGCAATACCCTTTTCGACTAAGTGCGTCTGCCACCACATTGGCCTTGCCCGGATGATAATGGATGCCCAAGTCGTAATCCTTGATCAGTTCCAACCATCTCCTTTGCCTGAGGTTCAGATCTGGTTGGGTGAATATATACTTGAGGCTCTTGTGGTCGGTGAAGACCTCACACCGATTCCCCACAAGGTAATGTCTCCATATCTTCAAGGCATGAACCACGGCTGCTAGTTCCAGGTCGTGGGTCGGGTAGTTTAGCTCATGCGGTCTCAGTTGCCGGGAGGTGTAGGATATCACCTTCCCTTCTTGCATTAAGACGCATCCCAATCCTTGACGAGAGGCATCACAGTAGACATGGAAGTCTTTCCGGATGTATGGCAGAGTCAGAATAGGAGCTGACACTAGTTTCTTCTTGAGAGTCTGGAAGCTTTCTTCGCAGTCGGGGGTCCATTCAAACTTTACTTCCTTCTACAAAAGTCTGGTCATAGGCTTGGCGATCTTGGAAAAATTCTCGATGAACCGGCGGTAGTATCCGGCCAATCCGAGAAAACTCCGGATCTCGGTCACGGTCGTGGGCTGCAGCCAGTTGGTTGGGTCTACTGCTATTCCTCCGGCAGATATAATGTGACCGAGGAACTTCACCTCAGACGACCAAAATTCGCATTTGCTGTATTTGGCGTACAGTTGTTGCTCCCTTAGCTTTCCGAGGGTCAGACGGAGGTGAGTCTCGTGTTCTTCCTTGGTCTTGGAGTAAACGAGGATATCGTCGATGAATACCACGATGAACTTATCCAAGAACTCCATGAATACATTGTTCATCATGTTCATGAAAAAGGCTGGGGCATTCGTGAGTCCGAACGACATCACTGTATACTCGTAGAGTCCATAGCGGGAGGTGAAGGCAGTCTTGGGTATGTCCTCTTCTCTAATCCTCAATTGGTGATAACCTGACCTAAGGTAAATCTTGGAAAACACCGAGGATCCTTTCAGCTGATCGAACAGGTCGTCGATCCGAGGCAATGGGTACTTGTTCTTGATGGTTACGTCGTTCAAGGCTCTATAGTCCACGCACATGCTCTTGGTCTTGTCCTTCTTCATGGCAAATATGACCGGTGCACCCCAGGGTGAGGTACTCGGTCGGATGTACCCTTTTTGCTCTAGGTCTTCGATGTTGCTCTTGACTTCGGCTAGTTCATTAGCGGCCATCCGGTACGGGCGCTTGGAGATTGGAGTGGTCCCGGGGACAAGTTCGATTCTGAATTCAATGTCCCGCTTGGGAGGCATTCCGGGTATGTCTTCGGGGAAGACGTCCGCGAACTCCTTGACTATGGGTACTTCTTCAAGAGCTATCGAGCGAAGGGATGCTTCGAGTGGTTTGCGACTGGTCATTCGAAAGGTGATGGTTGTGCCTTCAGGGTTGGTCACCGTGACGGACTTGTTGGCACATTCGATCACTCCCTTGTGCTTCATCAACCAATCCATCCCTAGTATGAGGTCGAGTCCGGTGCATTTTATGAGGACTGGCTCGGCCCGAAATAATACTCCTTGGATGTCAATCTGAACCTTAGGGCTGTATAAGCGGGCTAAGGTCCTATTGCCGGGAGTGGCAATCACCATGGGGATGGGTAGAGGGAGTACGTCCAGTTCGTTTGTTTTCACAAAATCTTCCGAGACGAAGGAGTGTGTTGCTCTGGAGTCAAATAATATTACGGCTGGTACGGAATTCACAGTAAACGTACCGAGCACGACTTCAGGAGCCTCCTGAGCTTCCTCCACGTTGATGTGGTTGACGTGGGCACGAACCGCCTGGTTGGGTGCCTCACCTTGGGGCTACTTGGGGTGAGGACACTGGTGCGAATAGTGCCCTTCCTTGCGGCAGTTGAAGCAGACGACCGGCCTCCCTTGGCGATCCTTCAAGATCGGGGCCTCGGCGGCTGGTGTCGGCTGAGCGGCCGGAGCTGGTGGAGCGGGGCGAGGATGCCCGGCGTTGGATCCACCGGCGGCATGAGGTGGCCTGTAGGCGGGTCGAGGATGGTAGGTGGGCGCTGGTGGCGGAGGGACGAAGCGGGGCTCTGAGAGTTCGCCTGCTGATGCTTGAAGGCGATCATCTTCCTCTTCTTGAGGTCCAACCTGTTTTGCTTAGTCTCTTGGATGAGCGCTTGGTTGACTAGCCGTTGGAAGTCGGCGTAGTCGGTGGCGACGAGCTGGATGGACAGCTCATCCTTAAGTCCCCGGAGGAACTTGGCTTGGCGGAGGGCGTCGGTGCGCACTTCCTCCAGTGCGTAGCGGGCAAGGCGATTGAACTCATGGAGGTACTCCATGACGGTCTGGTTGCCTTGTTGCAGGTCGCGGAACTCCTGCTGTTTCACCGCGATGACACCGGCGGGGACGTGGGCGGCACGAAAGGCAATGGTGAACTCCGCCCAAGTCACCACGTGGTCCTCTGGCTGGGACTCACGATAGTTGTCCCACCATTCAGTGGCGGGACCTTGGAGCTGGTGAGTGGCGAAGGCCACTCGCTCCCGGTCGGTGCAGGGGAGGAGGTCAAGCTTCTTTCCGATGGTGCGAAGCCAATCTTCGGCCTCCATCGGGTTGGTGGTGCTTGAGAAGATGGGCGGACGCACGCGCAGAAACTCCGAGAGTTGTGGAGCGGGTGCGGGTGCTGGTGCGCGAGGGGCAGGTTCCCCGTTCTACAGTCGGTCCAACTGAGCTTGTTGGTGCTGCATCTGAGTGAGGAGGGCGGTGATCAGTTGGTTCTGATTCGCCATCATCTCCGCCAAAGTGGGGTGGCTGGCGGAGGGTGACCCAGACTGACGCGGGCCCGTTGCACCCCAGTTGGGTACAACACCCTCGGGCACATCACGGCTTCCTCCTTCTCCGTTGTTGGAGCCGGTGTTCTGGTGGTCGGCCATCTTCTGAATATATGATATTATAAGGCAAAATGATGACAACACAATTAATGAGAATAGTTCAAGCATATAAATCAAGTGGTAAAATGTTTATTACAATCAAGCTCTTATTCTACCCACAACACACTCGTCGTGGGTAGCACCACATATAAAATTATGCTTTTATTAAAATAGTGACTCCTAACGCCTACTCGTCACCGGAGGCGGTCTCCGTGCTCTCGGAACCACGAGCACGCGGCTCCAGAGGGATGGTGGGCTCGAGAAAGTTCTCGATGATGGAGTCGGAGACGAGGCCGGGGCGCCGTGCAGGGGCGCTGGTGGAGGGTCTGGCGGGGGAGGGGTGTGGCGGGATCCTCTTGGGGCGAGGGAGGGGCTCACGGATGGGCTTCTTCTTCCTCGGAAGAAGAGGAACCATCTCTGCAATATCCTTCTGCAGCTGCATGATCTTGCACTGCAGCTCGCCGTTCTGTTGGATCAAGTTCTTCGTTTCTTCACAAAGGAACTCAACCGCCTCATGGTGCTCGTCGGCGTCGAGCACCGCCTCGGTATGGAGGTCGTCCATAGCCTACAGAAGACGCGACTGCCGGGCCATGACCGGAGTCACACACGGAGTGAACTCCGAGGTAGATGCTATGGTGGGCGCCGAGAGTACGCTTCGGCACAAGCCGGAAGGACGAGTTCTGAAGACGATCATCGTAGATCATCCTCAGCTCCATGAGGGCCTGGAGGGCGACTCGTTGGCACGCGACGTCAAAGTCGGGCCTCCAAGTGCGGTGGTGTAGGGCGGCAGGTGTTCTCCGGAGCCGTGGACGGTGAGGGAGATGTCACAAGGCCCGGCGAACTCGTCGGGGTACACTCCTTGGAATTCGGGTTTGAAGAGGAACCCGAGGAAGGTGAGCATCATACGGAGCTCCCAGACGAAGCCCTCGTAGTGGCGGCAGTAGCTGTGAACTTGGTAAC